>JAWDEX010166608.1:0-16026 GCA_035221805.1 Trichilia hirta | reverse complement strand
TCGGTTGATGAAGGCTTTAAACATTTCAAATCCATGAGTCAAGTATATGGATTAGCTCCTCGGGTGCAGCACTTTTCGTCCATGGTGGATCCCCTTGGTCGGGCTGGCAAGCTTGATAAGATAGAAGACTTCATCAACCAGCTGCCAATGAAGCCTAATATACTCATTAGAAGGACAGTTTAAGGATCTTATTGCAGAGCAAATGGTCGCAACACTGAATTAGGTAGGAAGGCTGCAGATATGCTATTTGAGATGGAACCACAAGATGCCGTAAACTACGTGCTTCTTGCTAACATGTATGCTTCTGGGGGGAAATGGGAAGATGTCGCGAAGGCCGGAAAGGCGATGAAGGAAGCTGAAGTGAAGAAAGAAGCTGGTTATAGTTGGGCAACCATGAAAGACGGTGTACATAAATTTATAGCTGGTGACAAATCAAACCCAGAAAAAGATTTCATTTATGAAAAACTCAAGGAACTTAACAAGAAGACGAAGGATGCTGGATTTGTGCCACAGACGAAATTTGCCTCGTTTGATCTTGAACCAGAGAGCAAGGAAGAACTCCTGAGCTATCACAGTGAGAAAATTGCAGTTGCTTTGTTCTCACACGCAATTCAGGATTATCTATCAGGATAATGAAAAATCTTCTCGTTTGTAGTGACTGTCACTCTGCCTTTAAGTTCAGATCAAAGATAGTAGGCCGGGAATAGTATTGAGAGATTCAAACAGATTTAATCATTTTATAGATGGTAAAAGTCCATTTGGAGATTACTGGTAATTGCGGATATGGATATAACATATGAAAGTTAACTCATGTCAGTGGTTGATTCTTTTCATTACAAGTATTTGCCAGTTCTCTCTCTTATGTGACTCTTATCAGTAAAATAGTAGCCAGAAGTTATTTGGATAAGAGTAAATATTAATTAATCTAATTGTAATTTGATTCTTTAGAATAGAATAATAATGGGTAAAGGATGACCTGGCAAAACAAGAACTGGGTTTCTGAACCCGGCCCATAACAGCAACAGTCAATGGACCCGACCCTTACCCGATCCACATCCTTGTTGACTAATGTAAGTTAAAATTTCATTCAAAGACGATGAACAGCCCAAAGCACGAATGTAAACAAATAAAAATAAAAAATATTTGAAATTAAAGAAGGGTTATTCGTCCTAATACATAATGTTCATACTCCTAACTTGATTATCCGTACTTCCTTTATCGTTTCTTGCAGTAAGGTTTTGTTAGTTTTTTTATCTAATGATATTTTTGTAATTTTCTCTTACTCAAAACGGATTATACTTGCGGGTGGTTTCTCCAACACAACATTGAGGGAGACAGTGGAATTACTTCTTAAGCGCATGCATTTTTGCATTAATCACAACGGGTATTCGCCATTTTCCAATTTTTCTTTCATTTAAAATTCACCTTTTGATTCATGTTTCGTAATTATAAGTATTTGATATGAACTGGGTCTGTTTTCATTTTACTTAATTTTTTTTTTTTTGTGATTATTTATGCTTACTGCTTTGTAATTGTGATCAAGAACGAATCCTAAACTAAAAGCATGTATTCTTTCTTTTCAGAAAATAGCATTTGTTATCAATTGGGTATGTGTTGTTATCTTTGTCTTTGATAATCCTAGTCAGTATTTCATACTATGATATAAACTGCCGTAACCCAGAATTTGTCATGATTGCTAAATGAATAATTTTTTAAAAAATTTTCTGTTTTCCGTTCTTCTGGCAGTTTGTCATAGTTTGTTTGCGATTGCAGAATTTCAAACGTGAAAATATTCATTCTTGATTAGATTTTTATTAACTGCTATCATGATATTGGCTTTAATGCGAGCTTATTTTGAAGATTAGGAAAAGAATAAAGGAAATAGTCTTGCCTTTATCTTGTTGTATTAATTGTTTTGGTTAGCTTTCTTATAAATTATTGTATTAGGTTACTTCAGTTTTTTGATTCAAGTGCTGAATATGGATATCCTAAGATTCATTATCTTTTTTCTATTTTTGCAGCAATCAATCAGGGAGTTATGCTTCCTCATTTGGGTAAAATTACTTTCATCTTGTCTAGAAGATTATATTTCTTTTGTTGCAAAAGAAGAATCTAAGATCAATGATGCAAATGCTTCTTTTCCATCATTTTTCAGCTATCAACTGGAGCATTAGGATTTAAAGTTGGGATATTTTCGCTTTTCTCCCTCAAAATGGCAATGAAGCCATCAACGAACATATGGATTCGACGGCAGCAGTGCCCGTGTGGTGATTGGAAATGCTACATCAAGTCTGAAGGAGATGATCAGACGTCAATGAGCACTCTGCAAATGAAGACAGAGGCAACAACATCCTTGTCATCATCAGAAGCCGTCTTCACTCCTTATGTGGGTCAAATATTTAAAAGTGATGATAAGGCTTTTGAATATTACAGCAATTTTGCAAGAAAGAATGGATTTTCAATCAGAAAAGCACGTTCAACTGAAAGCCAAAATTTAGGGATTTATAGGAGAGATTTTGTTTGTTATCGTTCTGGATTTAATCAACCAAGAAAAAAGGCCAATGTGGAGCATCCCAGGGACCGAAAGTCATTACGATGCGGATGTGATGCCAAACTTTATTTGACCAAGGAAATTGTTGATGGTGTCACTCAATGGTATGTTTCACAATTTAGTAATGTCCATAACCATGAATTGTTGGAAGATGACCAAGTTCGTTTGCTTCCTGCATACCGGAAGATACAGGAGGCTGATCAAGAACGCATTCTTTTACTGTCAAAAGCTGGGTTTCCTGTGAATCGTATAGTAAAGGTTTTGGAACTAGAAAAGGGAGTTCAGCCTGGACAGTTGCCTTTTATAGAGAAGGATGTGAGGAATTTCGTTCGGACTTGTAAGAAGACAGTTCAGGAAAATGATGCTTTGCTCACCAAGAAAAGAGAGAATGATATGCTAGAACTTCTTGAGGCCTGCAAGAATATGGTGGAAAGGGATGTGGATTTTGTTTATGACTATACAACAGATGATAATGATAAGGTTGAAAATATTGCATGGTCATATGGAGACCCTGTTCGTGCGTATACACTGTTTGGTGATGTAGTTATGTTTGACACCACCTATCGTTCCATCACCTATGGATTGCTCCTAGGAGTGTGGTTTGGTATGGATAATCATGGCAAGGCAATTGTATTGGGTTGCGTATTATTGCAGGATGAAAGCTCCCATTCATTCACATGGGCTCTACAGGTTTGTGGATCCAAATTCTTGTGATAAGTCTGCATCAATCTTCATATTCCCTTTAATGACTTTCTTCCTATGAACAGACTTTTGTCCGATTTATGAGAGGGAGACATCCACAGACAATTCTAACTGATATAGATTCGGGCCTTAGAGATGGTATAGCAAGGGAATTGCCAAATACTAAACATGTTATCTGTATATGGCATATCCTGTCCAGATTATCGAGTTGGTTTTCTCTGCCGCTTGGATTGCAGTATGAAGAATTTAAAGCTGAGTTTGATATGTTGTGCCACCTGGAAAGTGTAGAAGATTTTGAACATCAATGGAATCATTTTGTTGCTCGTTTTGGTCTTGCTTCAGATAAGCACATATCTTTACTCTTCTTGTATCGAGCATCCTGGCCATTTTCCTATATTAGAGGTTACTTTTTGGCCCGCACAATGACAGTGGAGTTTTCTCAATCTGTGGACAGGTTTTTTAAGAAAATGTTGAGTGAACAAACATGTTTGCAAGTATTCTTTGAGCAGGTATGTTGGCGATATGCTGTTTGTTATTCCTAACTTTTCCTCTTTTTGATCTATGTTCTAAGTTTTATTTGCAATCCTTGAAGGTTGGTGTATCTGCTAACTTTGGGAATTTAACCAAAGGGATGCAATATATTTATATTAAAACAAGCATGCCTATTGAAGAGCATGCGCGAAGCATTCTTACACCTTATGCCTTTCGTGTTTTGCAACAAGAAATTGTGCTGTCTACACAGTATGCAATAACTGAAATGGCAAATGGATCATATCTTGTGCGACATTACAAAAAAATGGATGGGGAGTATCTTGTTATTTGGGTGCCAGAAGATGAGCAAATTCATTGTTCGTGTAAGGAATTTGAACATTCAGGAATGTTATGCAGGCATTCTCTACGAGTATTTGTTGTAAAGAACTACTTTCAACTCCCAGAAAAATATCTTCTCCTACGTTGGCGACTAGAGAGTTCCTTAGTTCCTACGGAAGATCAAAATGCCCAAAGCAGTAAAGATGAGTGTGCTCAGGCCTTTCATTCTCTTGCTGCAGCTCTATTGGCAGAGTCATTGATCTCCAAAGAACGTTTTACTTATGTTCATAAAGAAATTACTGGGCTTCTTGATCATGTCAGAAATATGCCAGTGAGTGATGAATTTTCGCTGAATATGGCAGCTAATAATGTTAGTGAATCTTAGGTTTGGCGAAGTAGAAAATGGTAGCTAACATATCTGGCATTGACAACTTGTTCATTCAAAGATTATAGGGACATGTTGAAGATGAAATAAGGCAAGGCATTGAAGTCACACAACAAGTCACTACTAATGTTAATAGATTTACTCTTTTAGATTAGCAAACAAAATAGAGGCTGTGAAATATAGGTTTTTGTTTTTGGTTCTCCACAGGTCATCCTAGATTTTGGGACAGATGGATTTTTCGTTTTCAATTTACTGCATTTACTTTGATTATATAATGAATGCTTATGCAGAAAATTGTGAAAACAGCCGTTGGCTGCTGTAAGATGTACTGTTCCTTTCGGACTGATTCCTTGATTTTTGATAGCTGTGCCAGTCAATTTCTGATTTATATAAGCCATTTTTTGTAATCTCAACTTTTGCTTAAGCATATTATTCTTTGCTTTTAATTGTATTTGTCATTCAACTGCTACCTGTCTTAGCGTTAATGAAGAGGGCTGTAAAAGTTTGGTGAGTAATTTACTGTGTTTGAAAACATGTGCTCTTCTGGAAGGAAAATGCGGTTGCACAATGTTGATCATTTTACAAAATGGTTTTGCTTGGACCAGTATATATACTTGTGTGCAAAGAAAAAAGGGAAGCCCATGGTGAATTGTCTGCTTTGCCTTTTTAATATGTATGGCTAGATGGATCATAATGGTGAAGTTGAGAGTGGATATTTGTGTTTTAGCTGATTGTAACTATGTCTTAGTCTGTTTCCTATCTTTATGGATTGAGAACAATATACTTGTTTTCACACTCTTGTTCTTTCCTTCATTTTAGAGGGAAAATTTCTCATTCCCGAGATGCCCTGTGTCATTATTTAAGAATAAAAGTCCTGGGGATTGGATTACACAAGCAGTTGTTGTCTTATGACAATATTCATGTACATTTAACCTTTGAACAATATCTATAGTAATCCAACAGTATTAGGTAAAGCTTCTATACTTGAAGCAGCACTCTGTCCAGGTTTCATGATGGAGAGTAGATTGAATCTGTAGTTGGGTCATTTGATGGGAAATGATCAAATAGTATTCAATTCCTTACTCCCACTCTGTCTAGCTGTAGATCTGATTGATTTCAATATTTGGGCGTGGGCGTGGGCGTGGGCGAAGGAAACCCGAGAAAGTGGAAAGTAATTTTCATTGTCATTTTGTTTACCCCACGTTTTCCTCTATTCTATATGCTTCATTCTCCTTTCTATTTCTCTATTAAATTATCATTCTCTCCTCCAAAAAGCTGCAATTTTTAAAAGATGGATTCGGTTCAAATTGGTACTGACTTGCATAAACACAGATTTAATTTAACCAATGTTGATTTGTAAGTACGTATGTCTTCATTTAAAAAAGCAATTCCTGTTTAGTTTTAATGATGGGATTTGTGTGTCCCTGTCAAATATTCAGGAACAAGATTTCTGTGCAGCTCAACCTCCTGTCACGAGAAGGAAGATCTCAAGATCTCCGTATCTGGTTGGAGACTGTCCCTTTGTACCCCAGAAAATACTTTTCAAAGTGCTTTGTAGATAAGCACTTCCTTCACAAGCTCAAATCTGAGTGACAGATAATATTTGGTAGTGGTTATCGCCACAGGACCAAGGACTTGGTAACTAATTGTCTACGAAATGAAAGTGAGAAAAGGTCCCACTCTTGTCCAATTCATAGGGTGAGCAAGGTGGCAAAATTGAATTTTTCTGTGTATTTTATTGTCATCATCTAAAAGACCTGAAGTCAACTAAGCAATTGCTTGTCAGCTTCATTGAGAAGGAGTAAAATTTGGGAAAAAGCAAACGGGTCACATTCGCATGCAAAATGGAAGATAAAGACATTTTACGGATAGTAAGACCAATAATTTTACCAGTTCCCTGAAAAGATTCTACTTGATTTGCCTTTTAAGTCAGGTCTTTATCAATTATCAAACACATAAATGGGATAAAATCAACAGGGTCAGCTCAAAAAATGATACTAAAAGCAGTGGAAACTTGTAAAAGAACATAAATTGGATCATTAAATTAAGTTGACTCAAGATAAAAGAAAATTCCTCGAGTGTAAGGATGATTATGAATATGGTAGACTCGCAATTTCATCTGCAACACGATTCCACTGAAAAAAACTGAACATAACTCATAATTACTTGGACAGTAAACTTTCTACATTAGAAAGGAGAAGAAGAAGAGGAAGAAAAGAAAATTCAAGTCAGAGACTCTCTGACAGAGTAAAAAGAAGTCGGAGATATTAAAGAGTAACTTTTATGGTAATATTAAACCATGATCAGTTGCTGAGCTTCAAATTTGATTCCTAATTTCATTTTTCTGATAAAATCATCACATTTCTTGTTTAATTCCTCTGTGCTGAGAAACGCAATTCCTTTTTCTTCTTCTTCATCTTCTTCATTAATGATCAGAGATTCATTTTCTTGTTCTTTTTCTCTATCATCTTGTGCAACTGAAATAACATTTTCTGTATCTTTTACTTCTTTTTCAGCTTCTATGACGAGTTCTTTCTCCACAATGGATTCTTCCATCTCATATGATTTCACTACTAGTTGCTGAGAATCTCTATCCTTTGTACTATTTTTGGCAATAAAATCAGCCTCCTCTGGCGATTTATTGATAACAACAGAGTTCTTGACAATAAAAACCAGAATTCCATTGCAAAGCAAGAACATGAAGTTCTTGTCAATGTTATAGCCAAGAATTTGCTTGCTATATGCAGAATAAGAGAAATGGAAGAATTGGAGAAGGAAAGGCAGTAATGAAGAGTAAGAAACAATTACAGAAAAGACTGAAACTGGAAACAAAAATTTAGTTGCCATCTTATCAAAGAAAGATTCCCTGAATTTTTGCCAAGTTTTTTGACGATTTTTGGTTGCGTTCATATTTTCTACCAAGAAGCTGAACGAAACAGAAAGTTAATCAGTGAAATGTGAAAGGCAAAAAAGAGGTGGAGGAAAGTTGCTTTGCTATGAGCTAAAAGTTGTGATACAGCATGGGTATTTATAAAGTTGAGAACCCTTATAGGTTTGATTAATTATATAAAATGATATTCTTTAACTAAAATAATTTTTTCCAATAACCTTGAGTAAGGGCGCATACCCAAGTCAGTCAACTCACCAGTTTTAAATTTTATGACCTGGATCAATTAATAAAACCGTTCTTCGTACAGGAAATTTATTATATTTTTCAGTTTGGCTATTCAGAGGGTTGAATTGTTCCAAATTTGTCAATTTCTTAGCTATTTCTTATACTTTTTAGTGCGAATTTGGTTTCAATTTTTATTGTATGCTTCCTATTCGAAATGTTTTTATTTTGGATGGTTGATGTATTAAGTTTAAGCATTATTGAGGTAGGAATAGAGATGACTACCAATATTTTCATGGCTTAATTTCTTGATGGTTGGTCTTTAATTTTGTATTTGCGGTGGGCATTCTGTTTCAATTTCATCACTATCCTTTCATTAATTGATGGATAATCAATTACTGAATTGGTGGATGTAATCTATCTCTAAATCATTTTCATCGTTCACAAAAATTTTCTCAAATCTCATGAACAAGGATATTTTTTTTTTCCTACTATTCACCATCTGGAATATAAACCCAAATTCATTTATTTTGTATTAATAAAGACTTCTGGAACTTTAAATAAAAAAAGTTTACTAAAATAAACGTCCGGGCCAGCCAGAAAATACTGAAATTTGACTTTCTCTCTCTTGCTTCTACTATTAACATTATTAAAAAATCTTGACTAACTTGGTGAAGAAGGTTTGGACAATGAGACATGAGCCACGAACCAGGTCAACCAATTTACCCGTGTAGAACAGTCTGGCTAGATTACAAATAAACTCACAGCAGAAAAACGATGGTTAAAAAGAATGAAGATGGCTCATTGATAATACCATATATCAATGGCTGCAGAAGTTGTTGAATATAATTGGTCAATCCAATTAAAATTGGGCATTAAGGCCTCAACAAAATTATTCTATTGAAGCCAGTTAAATTTTTTAACCATCCGTTAAAGAGTTACAACAGAATGTAAAGATTTCACCTAATGTATGCATAAATTTCATTAAGAGCGCCAAACTGAGATGGTCAGATATCATGTTAACATTAATAGTGGCATCAGAAGACCAAAAGCCAGTTTTGGGTTATTTCAAATTGGGTGTAGGACTTTTAGGAAGACACGTTACGTTTTAAACTGGATAATGAAATTTCGGCAGATAGTGACTAAAAACAATTATCAATACAAAGCAACCCACGAACTGCTACTTTTTTTACTGTGTTTAGTGTTTAATACACGTGATCGAATTAAATGTAAAATAGTTGAGCTTGTTAACAGACATTGATTTCACTTCATTTATTTGGAAAGGTTTGTGGCGGTGTTGACCCTACTCTGGTTGAAGTTTTACATATTGTTTGAACAGATATTGGATTCCTAAGCCCAATAGAAACAAATCCAGAATGAGCTCAAAACGAAATGTTAATTATGGCCCAAAGTTCTCCAATAAAACATCTAATTCTGATATGTTTACTCATAAACTTAAAAAACATGACAAAGGTAAGCAAGAAATTCTTGACCTCATATGACAGATATCTTTGGTATCTGATATGCAAAGTTCTAACGCTGGACTTTTCAACTACATAGAGGGGCATTTTCGTTTGTAGATGTTGATTTATTTAACCAAATTGTCTTTATAACAATCGATCTGAAAACTTGCAGATAAGTCATGTATACTTCATTTTTCATGGTTTTTTAATCTAACTGCAGTTTCCTTGAACCATAACTGCATGGCTACAGCTCGTTGCGGTCATTGTTCTTCTTCATTGAAGCATCATGATACTCAACTGATAAGTAAGTTCATTGTTTTTCCTAGAAAATTTTGTTTTTCCACTTGGGTGTCTCATGTTCAATCAAGAATCCACGCAAGAAAGCGTTTTCAGCTCAAATCTTCTAATGGGCATCCTCTGAATACCGTTTCTTTGCAAGATAGTGAGTTCTTTGTTCCTCTAATGTTGCTTTTTCAATCGCTTGCTTTAGTTTTATTCTTGAATTTTGTGAATGAGAACGGCTTTTGTTTTGATTTTTTGCTTTCAAATTCACTTCTTAGATGTATGTCATATGTAGTTTACTAGAATCCTTCTGTTGGCGTTGGGATAGAAAACTTGAAGTCATTAGTAAAGTAGGAGGGAAATTTAGGCTTAAGAATTATCAGGTATATTCTAATGAGCATTGCAATTGCTTAGTCAAAACTGTGTCCAAAAGGAGTTACTTTCTGTATCTGTTCATAACTTATATTGTAGTAGAGATGGATATTCAGAATGAGTTAACAGAACCGAACACACTCTTTATTTGGGATAATCTTAATGATTGGCAATGATGAACATTTTGACTATAGGTTATGTTCTATGGACGACGAGCCCTGCAAATCGTGCTTTTGTTCTTTTAGCCTGTCGCATTTATTAGCAGCTATGTTTAATTTTTCAAAATCTGTTGGACGTCTATTCTTTGTTTTCTTTTTCTCGGTTTTGTTTATCGTTGCTGATTCCTAGATGCAACTTTGAGTGTAGGTTTAGCTGGAAAATCTCTTGCCAATGAACAATTTGTTTCTCAAGGGAAAGACGCTTCCTTTTCAGAATCAGAAAATGTTGGTTCTACTCTCAGCATAACAGTTGTTGGAGCTTCAGGGGACCTTGCGAAGAAGAAGATTTTTCCAGCTCTTTTTGCTCTTTATTACGAAGATTTTCTACCTAAGGTTCCATTCTTTGTTGCCTCATTAAATTCACTTTTTAGACGTGCATATGAAAAAGAAATGTGCCACATGAGTGAGCAATGGCTGACAAGTTTTTATGTTTTCTTCCATTTATCATGCTCATGTAGGATTTTACAGTGTTTGGTTATTCTCGGACTAAATTGACTGATGAGGAGCTGAGGAACATGATTAGCAAAACTTTGACTTGCAGAATTGATAAGCAGTAACCAATTATCCATGCCATTTTTAGCAGACTATGCTTTGCATTTTATAGTTAGTAATGTGCCAGAAAACTTACAGGGAAAATTGTGAAGACAAAATGGATCAATTCTTGAAGAGATGCTTTTACCATTCAGGTCAGTACCACTCAGAGGAACATTTTGCAGAATTAAGCAGCAAACTGAGTGAGAAAGAGGTAATCAAATTTGTTTCTTCATGGTTATGAAATTTTTAACTCAATGAAATATTCTGTGTCACAAAATAGCTCCCTTTTAAGAAAATGAACAAGTTTCATGCAAAGGGCTTATGAAAATCTGATCTCGGATACACTTTGTTGGAATTTCTTTCTAATATCATGATTTACAATATATAAAACATGTGTGTGCTGTAACTTGTATAGTTCTGCATCCAACTATAAGTTTGCCCATCCACTTTTTGTGTCAATTTCTGTGTTCTTTCTTTCATTTTTCTTTCCTTGTTTCCTTTAATATAAGAAAATGTTCTTTCCAGGAAGGGAAGTTATCAAACAGGCTGTTTTACTTGTCTATACCTCCAAACATATTTGTGGATGTGGTGAAATGTGCTAGCCTTAGAGCTTCATCAGCCAATGGTTGGACAAGAGTCATTGTTGAAAAACCATTTGGTCGTGACTCGGAGTCTTCTGCTGAGTTGACCAAAAGTTTGAAACAGTACCTAAAAGAGGATCAAATATTCAGGTTTGTCCCTGATTTGCTTCTTAATGAAGAAAGGAAATTAATAGAGCCAAGGGAAAGAGTTTTGACTAAATTGACATCTTATCAGAATTGATCATTACTTGGGCAAGGAGTTGGTTGAGAATCTGTCGGTGCTTCGATTCTCAAATCTTGTTTTTGAGCCTCTGTGGTCCAGAAATTATATCCGTAATGTACAATTGATATTTTCCGAAGATTTTGGTACAGAGGGAAGAGGGGGGTGAGTTCTTTATGTTCCTTGATGATACTGTTGTTACATTAGATGGTTGTTTCTGACATCTGGATCAATTAATTTTGTTCCTAACTTTTTGCCAGTTATTTTGATAACTACGGAATCATACGAGATATATTGCAAAATCATCTCTTGCAAATACTGACACTATTTGCAATGGAGACTCCTGTCAGCTTGGACGCTGAAGACATTAGAAATGAAAAGGTATTATGGTGTTTTCTTTCATATACATCTGTTAGCAACCAGGTCTGTGGTTAACTTGATTTTTCCATGGCCTGTTATTAAAATTCTAGACTTCTTGCATTAATGCAAATTGATCATTATGTGACTTTATTTAGTATTGCTATGTTCAGGTAAAAGTTCTAAGATCGATGAAACCAATTCATCTTGAAGATATTATTGTTGGTCAATACAAGGGCCACAGCAAGGGTGCTAAATCACATCCTGCTTATATTGATGATCCGACAGTGCCAAATGGCAGTCTCACGCCAACATTTGCAGCTGCAGCTCTTTTTATCAACAATGCAAGATGGGATGGGGTTCCTTTCCTGATGAAAGCTGGAAAGGCTCTCCATACCAAGCTGTAGGTGGCGTTTTTACCTTTTCATTAGGATCTATATCTTCACTATGTCCACATATAGTGTGGTAAATGACTTCACTGGATGATCTGAGAATGTTGTTTGTGCAATGAAACTTCAGTGCAGAGATCAGAGTTCAGTTCAGACATGTCCCTGGAAACTTATACAAGCGGAATTTTGGAACTGATTTAGACAAGGCTACAAATGAGCTGGTACTTCGAGTTCAGCCTGATGAAGCTATATATCTGAAGATCAACAACAAAGTTCCTGGTCTTGGAATGAGATTAGATCGCAGCAACCTTAATTTACTTTATCGAGCAAGGTAAGAGAACAATTAATTATAAAAGTTGCCTATAAGCAATAATGTTTTACTTGATAATGGAATAGTGAGATCTCGTATAGTCAGTTGATGTGGAGGGCGACTAAGAGAATAAATTTGCAAAGTTTTCCGTAAAAGATTAACCTCCAGATGTTTTATTCTTATTCATGTTTCTTGGTTTGCTTATAGCCATGTAATAATTGAATTCTTTCATGTTGCATTTTAAAAATATTTAATGTAACATACTATATAAATAAAAAGTAAGGGATAAATGTAATACTACCCTTCCCCTTAGTAACATCCATTGTACTACCAGGTCAAATTGCTGAATCGATTATGCATCTGTATTAACTTATTGTTCTTCTTATGATTCCTTGAGGCATCGTTTTCATACTTTAGTTTTGAAGTGAAGGTATTCAAGAGAAATACCAGATGCATATGAGAGGCTACTCTTAGATGCAATAGAAGGCGAACGAAGGTTGTTTATTAGAAGTGATGAGCTTGATGCTGCTTGGGCACTATTTACGCCATTACTGAAGGAACTTGAAGAAAAGAAGATTGCTCCGGAGCTCTACCCTTATGGTAGCAGAGGACCAGTTGGAGCACACTACCTAGCTGCTAAGTACAATGTTCGATGGGGAGATCTCAGTGGTGAGGATTTGTGAATGGCAAAAAAGGAAAAAAAAAAAAAATAAGGCAGTGACTTTATATACTTATTGGCTGGCACCCATATGAAAGACTGGACACAAATATAGCATGCGATTGTTTCGAGTAGATGATGTATTATGTTGTGCAATGTTATGTCACCTATTTGATACCGGAGCTTTATTTCTCATAAGATGTGGACCAATTGAAATAGTAGATTTTGATTGTAAGTTTGTGATCAATATATACATGATAAAAAATCGGCTGGAAATTGCAGATGTGTGAATAAATGAAGTTCCGTTTTTGCGGTCCTCTCCACCGTCTGGATTTTAAACGATATCCTGTACCATATTGTGCAGGTTTTTAAACCGAGGTATGAGGGATTACTCAACTACTAAGACAAGTAAAATTCTATAGCCAATCCAGAATTTATTCATATAACCCTATCTCGAAATGCAAATCACAAAGTTGGCAAAGTTTTAACGAGAAACTATTATCACCTCACTACAGTAATTTGAGATAGCAATTTTTTTTTTTTTTTTTTTCAATTTAAAATTTGATTAAGTCTAAATTTAATTGAAGTCTGAATACTTTGAATAACATCTCAATGTTAAGTGTTAAATTATTTATATTTATAAACAAAAAATATCTGAAATGTTGTATTTAGACATATATATATCATTATACATTTATATATACTTGTAATTACATGTTGTAAATATTTAGAAATTACGCACTTGATAGATATAAATATGGGCGAAAGTGTGTTATAGAACCATTTTAACAACATTCGGCGATATTATAAACATAATTGTTTACGTTCGTTTGTAATATATTTAACCTCAAGGAGTTATTTTAAGTTTTTATTTATTACAAGTGTAAGAGTTGAAGAGTGGGCAAAAGTATGTTGTAAAATCTAATTTTTTATTAGTTTATATTCGGCTAAATTTTTCATATGATTATTTACATTAGTTTATAATTTTAATTTTCTATTATGTTATTTTTTTTTATAAATTATTGATACAGCTTACATTAGTTTATATTTGAATGCAATTTTTTATCATTTCATAAATTCATTAATCAAACTCTAAATTTAAATTATACTAAATAACTATACTCTTAAAACATTTCAAGAACATATCAATATAATGAATAAACTAAAACATAAAATAAACATATAATCAAACTAAATGATTAAAAGAGAAATAATAATAAAATTAAAAAGATATAAAGACATATAATTAAACTAATCAAACAAGAAATTATAGTTAAATTACGGAAATCTAGAAAATACATATATTATTAGAGGTAAAAATAAAGGTCATTATTTTCACCATTTATAGTCAATCTCACGATCATCTCTTACTATTTGAGGCATAGAGCCAACTTAAACGCATATATAGATCTCAAGGGGACTTATGAATACCAATGCCAATACAAGTTACCCTTACTCTTATCAAAGCAAGTACTGAGTCGAGAATAACGGCCTTGATTCCGACCACATTTTAACCTAAAATCAAGGACGATGAAGATGCACTTAAAATTTAAAAATAATGCAAAATTGTCATATCATATTTAAAATTTAGTATTATACAAATTATAGTATAAGTAATCGTTACACTAATTTAAATTTATAGCTAATAATTTTGTAATGACTCATTATTTGACGCCAACATATAATTCTTTTAATAAATACTAGCTCCATGTTTTTCAATTTAAAAGTATGAAAAGACGTGTCATTGATTATTATAAATGCCAATACTCTTCTACCATGAAGGGGTTAGATACAGGAACAAATTATACACTCATTTCTATTTTGTATTTTTTAAAATATTTTTTCAGCTAATATTTCTTTTTTCTTTTTCATTCTCCTAAAATCCTAACCCTAATTTTATTATTGAAGTTTGTATACTAAAATGCCAGCATTACTCGTAACTCTCTTTTTGTGTTATCAAGTATCTAAAAAGCATTTGTTCGGTGACTTTATCAACTTAAGGTAAGCTGGCAATAGAAAATATATTTTGCAAACCAACGCAGTTGTTAGTGAATAGAGCTATTGCAAGAACCAATGAGTGAAAATCCCTCTAGTTAGTTAGCAAATTGAAGAAGATCGGAGTAAGCTACAGAAGAGGACCAGCAACGGTAAATCCTAGAATGG
The DNA here is from genome assembly GCA_035221805.1 of Trichilia hirta. Taxonomy (NCBI): domain Eukaryota; kingdom Viridiplantae; phylum Streptophyta; class Magnoliopsida; order Sapindales; family Meliaceae; genus Trichilia; species Trichilia hirta. The sequence continues at coordinate 919 of JAWDEX010166608.1, read as the reverse complement.
GGTACTGGAGTTGGAAAAGGTGGCGGCAGAATTACGAAGACTGCTCCACAAGAGACATGACAGAGACAAATCACATAAGGCAGTCACATTGTTCGAGATACGTTATTCAAAATTTTGAATTTTTAAATTCAAAAGTGTTTAAAAATTGTAATCAAACTCCATATGTTTAAAAATTATTTGTTTTCTTAATTTATATATGAAATTTTATACAATTTGTCTAAACTTAATTAATTTAATTTTTTAACTTAAATCTAAATGAATAAGTGTCTTGAGTAGGAATATAATTTTGTTTTCTAAAATACCTATATAATATTGAATTATTTGTTAATTATTTAAATTTAAGAGTTTTTTTGGTCTATCTATCTTCTCATATAACATGTTTGTTTATAGTTATTTAGTTTAATTGAAATATTTTTTTATTAATAACTGTTTAGTTTAATTTGAAAAAACAAAGGCCACCTTAGACCAAAAGCTAAACGACTCCTGAGTACCTGATCTTCAAAAAAAACTAATTTCATTTAATTCCTGAGTCCCTCTTACTCTCAATAGTTTTCAATTGCAGTTGAAAATTCTTTGCAAGCCATTCTTATTTTCTTGTGCTGAAGAAGAATCACTTCCACCGTTGTCCCAAATATTTCCCAAACCAATTCGATTCAAAAACAAAATGAGGCGAACATCTTTTGATCAAGAAAATCATCGTTTTCTTTGATACTTTCAGTGAAGTTTCAAAATTTTATTTTGGTTTTTCCAAAACCTTTTCACATAATCTTAAATCTCCATTAATTATATGAATTACTTTTAATTGTACCACAAATATCATTATTTGGTAATACGTAATCAATGTATGTATGTATGTATGTATGTATGTATGTATGTATAGATAGATAGATAGATAGATAGATAGATAGATAGATAGATA
>JAWDEX010166588.1:0-16945 GCA_035221805.1 Trichilia hirta | reverse complement strand
TGCACTGAGATCTTGGAAGTGCACTGTGCAAGCACCCTGTAACAATGTGAATCACAAAGATCGCAAACACATTATTTTCCAATAAACCAAACATGCTTGTGTTATTTGGCTTTTCACACTTTTAGTGTAAGCTATACAATCTCCTTCTTTGTTCCAAAAGAACAAACTCTTGAAGTTCCAATTTTTCTGATGCATATTTGAGTAACAATCTTTAAATCTAACTTAGTAGATCAAAACCGTATCGTTCAGATTTATTAACATGACAAATCTATGAAAAAATTAAGTGTCAATGCTATTTGATACATCACTTTGCAAGAATTATATTAACAAGAAACCATGAATTGAGTCTGCGAACATACGAAAGGACCAGATTATTCACGGCAATGATTGGTAATTACAAGGGCAATATTAGTATGAATATAGAACTTTGTGTCCAATCAATTTATTAAAAGGAAAATTTTCAATCAAATGGTACAAAAACATTAGTAAACCATACTAATTAACATCAGTTGGTAACTCGAACCACAGTTTTGTTTAAATTCAAGCTGCTCATATTTAAGAATTTGATAATAACAAGAAGGATAAATATTTGATAGGCATGAAGAGAGTCTTAAATTTGTTTTACAACTTAAATGTCAAAAAGTTAAAAAATAAAAAGAGAAACATGGGCTTTAGACAAATAAAGTGAGCACACCTTCAGGCAAGCAAAAATCCCAGGAAGTCCATAGCTACAGCCCAACTGTAGAATCACCGATGAAAAACCATCAACTTGCAGCTTATATTACAAAAACGTATATGTAAAATTAATTATCAAGTCTTATTGCTTTAAAAGAAAAAGGTTAAGGAAGATTATGGCATGGAAACTTCTATGTAAATAATAACATCTTAGCATCATAATATAAAACGGGAAGACGATATGCCATAAAACAAAAAAATCACATATTAGTTCTTTAAACTTGTGAATATCTAATTAAAGCTAAGAGACACAAATTCCTAAATGAGGTTCAGATAAATTAAGCTTTTGATTTGATTACCTCTGGGTGACAATATATCAAATCAATCCGGTTATTCTGTCAACTGAGCACCATAGAATAAAGACTTCAGCATTGACCTACTAATTCATTTTAACTAAGAAATTTGAAGAAGATCAGGAAAAAAAAACACAAGCATGACTTTAATTTATAATACATACCAGACACTGGTTAAATATATTACCAAAAGTTTAGAATGTTTAAGTACATTGAATCATTGACTGTGTGCAGAAAACGCAATGCCACCAAAGGGATTAATAATCACTGAAATTAAGGCATGAAATGGTGAATAATAATAGCTTTCCATGGCTGAATTACCTCAAGTACCCTTTTTCCTCTAAAGCTCAGCTGTCCATCACGAATCTCATGCTTAAGAACATTAACAAGATCAATAGAGCTCTCCCAAGACTTAAGAAATCCTGTAAAATAGGATGAATTCATTACTTCAGATTCATATTTCATATGTACAGTGACAAGGAGGATGTACAAGAACATCACTGGATGTTCCTCAGCAAAGATATTTAACCACTAGAAAATTAAATGAACAAATACAATCTTAATATTCATACAGAAAAGTGATGTACCTACCATCAGGTTTAGAGGATATCATTTCGGAACCAGTAAACCCAATTATATCAGCAACACTAACTTTTCCCTGCAGGAAATTGAAAAAGGCATAACGCAGCTTAAAATTACATTGTTAAGTCACATTTAAAAATGGCACACAGGTAAACTTGACATTAAGTCTACATAAAAAGGATTTCATGCCACAGAAACCCATGAATGCTGGGAGGCAATGATCCATATTCGCACTAGTTTTAAAATCTTCGGCCAAAACCAAAAGTCCCTTATTTAAACATACATTTTTCAAATGAAAACAGATTTGAATCTGAATTTTCCGGTGTCATCGAAGCTATGATATAATTGTTGGAAACAAAGCAAACCAGAGCATTTATATTGAAAGAAAGCTGAGCCAATGGAGGGACCTAGAAGAGTTCAAAATCATTACTTTGTAAGACAGCCATCATTTTAATGGCTTCTAGAAAAGCCATCAACATGTTATTTTATAATTGATTATTGTAACAGCCAAGCAGCTGTACTCAGTTTTCTTCCTCCCATAGATGGGAGAAAAAGAAAGAAAAAAGGACAGGATTCTACTTTGATCCGCCGGCAAAAATTATCCTCCTCTTTCCCTCCATGGCAGGAAAAGAACACATATATGTATTGTGCAAGTTTCTAAATACCATAGATAAGATATTGTTAAATTTAACTCACCTTGAACATATTAATCCCTTGTAAGTCTACATTCTCACCAGCATATTTATATGGATGAGCAATCTGTAATAACACCCAAAGAACAATCTCTTAATTTTGAGAGCAATTTACATCTTCAACTCTCCCCACATAAACTCGAATAGATAACTTGGTGACATGAAGATAAATAACTTCTTTCTTGCTCAGCACATTCATATCAAAACATTAGACGGTAAATTTGAGGGGAGGAAACAGACCTTTGAAGGGAGAATTTCAACAGCTGGTGAAGGGAGATGCACATCCCTTTCAGAAATGGTTGACATGCTATTACTTCCTCGGTCTTGAGGCACTAAGCCTGGCAAGCATTGTGCAAGCAACGATGGTGCACGCATTGTACCTTAATCTTTCTAAAACTACTCTGAAGACAGAATAACCTGTCAAAAGGACAACAGCTTTCATCAGCAACTAGATAAACCACTCTACATCACAAAATTCATTACTCATGAGATTTTGTTGACACAAATAACAGAAGTAGAATTATGCACAGAAAAATTACAATCTCCAATGATATTCCTTAGTTGACATGTTTTCAACTAGATGATATCACTATCAACCAACATCTCTTGAGAGAGAAAAAACAATCAATAATCAGTTTCAAGCTTAAAATGTATGATCAGAAATTCCAAGCTCACCAATCACAAATTGAATCCAAGACAAAAATTTGTCGAAAGAAAATACACAGTAAGTCAACCAAGCAAAATCTGCAAACCATCCACAATCAGAAACCCACAAAGGAACTCCAAACACAATAGAATCAGATAAACAATAACAAAAGATGAAACTTTTAATCCTTAATAACCAATAAGTAATCTAACACCGTAGAAAGATAAGATCAATACATCTGCAATTGAATCCAAAACCACCACAAAAATAATTAATAATGGAGAAAAATAACCAAAATTCTACAAAAAGAAAAAAAAATCCTGACGACACTAACAGATCCTTCCACAAATTACAAGAAAATAAAAAAGAACAGTGACGAACATGATTTTTTTCAGAAAATAGAAATCAACCAACGTATCCAAATGCATTAGACACCAAAACTCAGAAACAAATACCAAAACCAAAACTAACCCACTCGTTAAATACTTAAAAGAGTAAAACCCAGAACTAAGGATCCAAACTGAGCACAATTTCCATCCACCATTACACAGAAAACAAATCAACTATAAATAAGAGAAACAACAAGCATTTTACCTATGAAGAATCTCTTACGCCAATTCACATTCGCTGTAAACACTCGTGTTTTCTTTATGCACATATAATTGCATAGCACAAAAAGTCCACAATTTCAGAGGAAAGAGATGATTTTTGTCAATTGAAAGTCAAAAAAGCAATGTACATACGGAACACAACCCCAGAGAGAACCGATGAAGCTTCCATTCACACACCTTACCTAGCTGTAAGTGTTACATTCTCAAACTACCCCTGACTTCTGTCAAAAATAACGAAATCACTACGGTGATTTTCCTTGTCGCAGCGTAATATGTAGTGTTATTTTCGTAAATACAGAAAATCAACAAGGCTAGTTTTTTCTTCCCATTGTTTTAGTCAAAGGTTGGATAAAATTATTTTGATCCCAAGCTTTTCTTATTTCTTAAATATGGATATAGTTTTCTCATATTAATTAAATAGCTCCCCGACCGTATTATTAATTATCCCATATGAATAGATTTATAATTTATGACAAGATACGACAATCTAACACGAATACAACATGGCGTTAGCATATTTGAATTAATTTAAAATAATATAATGATTAAGTAAATAATATACATATGAAAAGATTAATAATTTTATTAAATTTGAGTTTAGAGCTTTTATTATATAAATTTATTTATAACATGATTAATATTCAAATAATTATATTAAATTAATAATCAAATTAACTTAGGATCTTAAATTTTTTGTGCAACCCTTAAACAAAGCGAATGATTGTTAATTTAAATTGCATCATACTTTTAATTAACACGAGATGGCACATTTGGTAATCTATACATCATTTCGACATGTTTTTAATTAATGGTGTCAAAGTTTTAAATATACAACTCGTTTATTAATTAAGTGACATGACATAATTTATTTAGATAAAAATAATAATAAATTATATTTATGTTATAATATAACATAATAAGGTCTCCCAATTCACATATTTAACCCTGTTAAACATAATTGATTAGATAAGAATTTAATTTATTTTACATTAATATATAATTCAATTCAATTTAATTTATAAAATAAATATAATATTAACTAAAAATAATCAAAATCTATGTACCTCAACGGCAAACAAAAAATTAATTTAATTTATTTTAATTTATGTAAAATAACAAATTTTAATGCTACTCTATATTTTCAATAATAATAATAATTTAAATAGATTTAAAATGAAATATGTCACAAATAAATTGACGCAAGATAATTATTTATTTAATTAATCTTATTTTAAATGAAGTAACAAATTTTAACTTTTTATTGCAATTTTTTAATTTTATTGTATTTTTATAAATTTTATGAGTAAAAAATTAATAAAAAAAATTAAAAATTGTAATAATGTACTTAAAATATACAAAGATGTACAATACACATAAATGTACGGTAGCACAATCTATGGCATAAATCATCGCAACCAGACAATCAAAACGGTCTCGTTTTGTAGTTATTATGATAGATATTTCGGGTAGGTCAGTCCACGTGTGTAGACGACAGTGAAATGTGGAGGAAAAGCGTCGAGTCGGGTTAGATGGCTGTCTTATTCACTGTACAGGTGAAACGAAGTCTTCATCAAACTAGTCCACGTGGCTCACAATTGTTTCTGATTTTTTAAAAGAGTCCTTAAAGTCAATGTCGTAGGATTGAAGAGAGTATATTGACTTTGGCTTTGACTTTTCCCTTCACGTTTGTAGAAATATTGGGCTATTTGATTTTTGTTTAACTCTTTCAATTATAATCGGAGAAAATTGAATATTAAAATAAAGGAAGGAGGAAATTGAAGTGTAAATTTTGGTTTATGTTCATACCCATTATCACACGTGTGTATGTGATTAATTAGTCGCGTGTCAACATCAAATCTAAATCTCCAAACAAAGGCCCATATTAGGTCATTAATATGCTAAGCTCTTTGGTTGATGATAAATATTCCTTGATATTCACCATTGGAAAGGCTTTGCCTTACAAACTTGTGATTGGAATTATTCATCTTAATTATAACATGTAATAGAAAAATAAAATATTTATAAGTATATATTTTTTTTCAAAATTAATACTACAATAAAATCTCAATCTCTATTACTTTGGTTTGGAGCTCCATGATTTAATAGTAATTTATATTTAACTTCTTAACAGTGTTTGAATCGAAATAGGTAGAATAGAATATAATTATATAGAAAAATCTCAACGTATATCAAAATATTCTTAAAAGAATTACCCTTTTAACAAATTTATTTTTGATTTATAATAAAATTAATGAAAATTTATGTTCAATAATTCAAACTTGACATTTTTTATTTTTTTCTTAATTTAAATAATTGAATTATTCAAATTTTTTGTGGTTTCTTATTATTATGATTTGTTGGTCTAAGTAGACATTTGCTTTTAAACAACTCATGTTCTTATTGGGATAAAATGATTTATTTTTTTAAATAAAGATTTGAAAGAATAATCTTCAAAGTATATATTTGTTTAAATTTTCTCACAAAAAAATTTGCTATTAAATATTGGAAAAATAAGAGAAATAATTGTTTTTTCTTTTTTTTTTAAATTAAATTATTCTCAACAACTTCAAAATACATTTTCAAAAATATAAAATATTTAAAAAAAATATGCTTAAGTGGGTTGATCTAAACAGAATCGGTAATAGCAATACATTATATATGTTGTAATTTTTATTATAATTATTATAAATTATGATGGGTGAATTTTAAAATAAATGCATATGTAACTAAAAATTATCAAATATAAATTTAGATGACATGATAAATCCATTTTATCTAAAAAATTTTCAAAGTATTTTTATTTTTTCATATTACTTAGAGTTGGTTCATTTGATCAATAGAATTTTGTTTTATTCTACTCATTTGATGAATTTTTTAATGTCAAAATGTATTAAGAATATATACATACGTATGTAAAAAAAAGGTTTTCTAAATAAAAATCTTTGAAGCCCTTTTCATTTGTTAGTAAGCTTAAAATTGGTTTAATAATTAATCATGGTTAATAATGTTATAACACATTCATAATTAACTTTTCAATAATTGAGATGACAACCATAATTTCCTTATGTGTTGTACCCGTTGCCAACTTTTTCTTTTACTCATGAATGAGTTGTGGAAAAAATAAAAAATATGATGTGGGTCAATTTTACAATTCTAGGATAGGACATTGTTCATTTTATAAAACACAATTATACGACTAAAAATAAGATTAAAACTAAGAATTAATTAGATGGTTTCATGTAATTTACATTGTTGACTAAATTATTTTTTAATATTAGAATATATTGAGAACATATTATTTCTTATATTAGAATATTTGGTATATCATTGACATATTTTCCTTCTATAATTAAAATTCTATATTTAGTCTAATATTAATTTTCTTTCTTATTTAGTTTGAGTCATGGTTGTATAAATAATTTTTTTTTATATTCATGAGTAATATATATATATATATATATAACAATCTTTTATTTTTTATTTCTTTAAGTTGGTATTTCATCAAACTCCCCAAGTCCTAAAACAAGATCGATTGGAAGTTCTTCGTTTAATGAAAAATCATCCTTGATTAGATTTCTATCCGCGCAGATCGGTTTTCGTATTGAGATTTCGTTTTCTGTTGGTTGTTCTTCAATTTCTATTGGTACTACTTTCACAGAAAATTTCTCAACGTTCAAGGCATAGGTTGAATTTTCTTTGCAATATTACTGTTGTTTCTTTGTTTCAATTCCAGGATCTTTGATGCTATCGAGGCTGAGTTCAACCCAAGTTTTCTCCCACTACTATCTTTTGGATTCCGACCGTGGAATTGTATTACTGTGGATTCAACTTGTGAATGCCTTCAGGATACAAACAACCCCAGAGAATTGAAAAGAATGTTCACAAGATTCAGAAACTCAATTTCTAACTACAAGCTCAAGATTCAATCAGGTTAATATCAAGAACTTGAACTAAGAATCAACAACTATCAGCTATTCTTAATCAAACAACAATGACAGCAAATGAAACCTATATTTCAATCCATTCAAACCACACTAATCAACAAAATAAACTAAGAGATAAAAGAAGAACTCAGCTTAGTTTCAAGAAGATTAATCAACTTATTCATTGCCTCCAGAAGAAGAATTACAGAGAGATCAATTTTATGACAGTGTTACTAACATATTCAGTTACTAGCATTATATAGTTTACAAGCCTGTCACATAATGCTGAATCACCAGCATCTAATCATAGAATTCACTATTGACAGTTTTTTTACAAACTCTGCAAGTGGACACTCGTTTTACCTCTTTTTCCAACCTTAAAAAGTCTATGTTTCCAGATATAGGACTAATTTGAGCACACGCCAACTTCTTCTTGAGTTTTCAGGATCACCAATTCACACAACTGAATACTTGTCCGAAGTTAAAACTTTTGTTAAGCCCTAATCCTTTAGTTAAGCCCTTCCAGGGAGACAGAAACATTTCCAAGCTTCTTCAGAACTCCAGTCCTTTTCGTGCTAAAATGGCTAGAAAATTGTTCATCAGCAGTGAAATCTTCCAAATCTTCGTCTTCTGAGGTTTGCTTCAGACGCAAGTCATCCAATTTTTCATAACCCCAACTGCCTTGGTAAGATGGGCAAGGAAAACCAGATTGGAAATGCTCCAAATCCAATTCTGTATCTGAAATCCGTTTCGAATCTCCCCCATCAAAATTTAGTAAAGATACACTTAACCTACTTCTCTCTGTATCTGAAATCAGAGAGGAACAAGAATCCATTTCATCATTTCCAGTTGAGGTTGGAGACCAAGTAGTTCCCCTTTCTTCCTTCAAACTTTCCTGGAAGGTTTCTTCAGCATCTAGAGTAGTCTTATGTCACATTGATTCAATTAAATTTAAATGCCTGTCCACGAGTGCAGTCAAACAATCAAGCAGTCGACCGAAAATCTCTTGACTTCTTGAAATTTTTGGCTCTCATATTTATTCAAACGAATTTTTCACTGCTTCTAAAAACACATCCCTGCCATGTCTTGATTCCCTTCCCGGTTGAATTCCCCTGCTTTGATTGAGGTCATGCCTTCATCATAACTTCGATGTTTTAATTAGTCATTGTACATTCAAACTTCAAATCTTGATGCAATAGTCATATTATCCAGAATTTATGCTTCTGATTTAGAATTAGATTCTAAAACTTCAGGCTTTGATCAAATAATTGACATTTATGAGTTTCAGATTTTATTAAGGTTTTAAATTCTAGAATTTCAAGTTCCTATTAACCTATTTATTTATGCAACCTTCAGGTTACAATAATGCATTCAAAAATACTGGTAATTATGTAACTTGAAAGAATGAATATTATGATCATAATTATTCAAAAAATATTATATTAATATCAATAAAATATGAACAAAGAATAATGCTCTATCTTTATTTTGTGATGTAAAAAATTCAATTTAATGGCAACTATAAAGCATACCATGAAGATAATTTTATAATAATAAATAATATAAAAATATTTAAAAATACTATAATAATAATAAAAAAAAACTATCTATTTATACACACGCGTGCGCATACACACATATACATACGTACATATATACATACATAAAATAGATTCTTCGAAAGGAAAATAAAATTAAGTTTCTAAAATTAAAATCAAAACTGAATATAAGAATATATATAATCGAGCAGAACTGGGTATTTCAGTTAGACTCATATTGGCTTGGTTTATCTTGATTTTTTAATTTAATACAAGTTTTAAAAAATAAATTACTAATGTGTTTTTGGTTTGAACTTATATAAATACTGAATTAAATGACTCATTTTTATTTAAAAAATAAAAAATTAATAGATCATAATAATTTTGACAAATTTTAATAATTAAATATTATATGACAATTTTCATAAATAGTATAATAATGTTACAATAGAAAGAGAAAAGAGACTTAAGATTAATAAAGTTTGTCAAGAATACGATTAAAAAGAAACAAATAATTACTAAAAACAAAAAAAATTTAGGTTAAGATCTTAGGTTTTGTGTTTATTTTTATACTCAATTATAACTTACAAAAAAAAATGTTAATAATCTTTCATTAAGTAATAATTATTAAATTTGTTAATGTGCTGTGCAGAATCACAAATTAAAAATGAGCACATAAATAATTATTTCATTTTAAATAATTGTAATTTAATTTTTTGATTTTAACAAAATCATAAATTAGTTTTGGATATAAAATTTAGTACTCTTAAAAATTTATTTGAAAATAAAAAACAATTAATTATTGATTAATTTGTTATAAAAAAATTAAAATATAACAATTTATTACTTAATATGAATAAAATATAGGCAAATTTGCTATTATTTAAGAATAGAAGGGATTAATTATAATTTATATTTTTAATATTCAGTTCTCAGTTGAATGATCGGTTCAATTCGATTCGATTGGTTGCCATTTTATTCTTAAACTTTATCTAACGAATCATTTTCCATGAAGTCATTGGAAATGAAGATTTATTATATAACAAAATACTAGAAATTAAAATATATATAAATAATAAAAAGTTCAAGTGATAAAGTTTTAATAGAAAAATTGATGACATAATATAAACATCAATTTTTAAAATTAAAGGAATGAAAATTATATTAATTATTATATATTTTTTATTTTTTAAAATATTAATTTTAATTAAATTATATATATGCATATATAAAACACATATTAAATAACCTCTACTCTACTATAATATTTTTCATCTATTTATAGTTTGTTAAAAAATAAAAATATTAAAATATTCATAATAACCTTATTTTATAAACACATTATGAGCTAATAATAAGTAAACTATTTTAATAAAAAATAAAACATCCAAAACAAGCTCAGTTTTATTGTTTTTAATATTTTATTAAAATTATTTATTTACAAAAAAGAAAATAATAATATGAATAAAAATAAATTAAGAATTCTCTAAAAAAATATATTTTACATATATTAAAATAAAAGCAATTTTTATCAATATAAAATAGATTAATTTTTCACAATATAGATAAAAAAAAATAAAAAAAAGCCTTTGTCTTTATTAGTAGTTAAAATTAATATTAATTACTTCTATCTATTTGAAAGAAAATTAAAAAAAAAATAATTCTATTTATATTTTGAAATTTTTCTTCTATTTAATAAATATGACATACATTCTAAATTTTTTATTTTATTATTATTCACTCTGTGATCTAATAAATTTCTTAGATAAATACTCCAATGTTTTTTATAAAAATAATTAGAATTACTAGCATACAATGATAAAAAGAAAAAAAAGAAAAAAAAGAAAAAAAAAAAAAAAGCAAATTAATAAATGAGGTTATTTTAAATATTTGAATAGCTTTAATTGATCAAAAAACAATCAAACAAATGAAAATTGCTTTATATTTATTATTTGTTAAAATAATAAGAGAGAAAAAAAAGTGACATATTTTAATTAATGGCCAAATTAAATCGTTTTTCATTGCTAAAAAAAATAGAAAACTTGAAACTAATAATCAATGTTAAATTAAATAATATTTTATATTCTAATAATGTTAAGGATTGATACAATCTCTTTTCATATAAATTGATATAGGAATGTTATATTGTTAGTGTATGTTTTAATTGATTTCTGCTCTCAATAAAAGATCACAATAATAATATAAATTTGTCAAATTAGATAGCATATATAATTTTATATATTAGTGTATCAATTAAAAATTACTAAAAGTATACAGACTCAACCGTAGTAATAAAAACTTTAAAAGAATTTTAAGTTGTTGAAATTAAAAAATGAAAATTTAATTATAATTTTAAGAAATTAAATATAGAAAATAATAATCAAATTTATTTTGAATAATAAAAATAAACTAAAATTCTAAAACTGTCTAAACGGCACATTAGTTTTGTTCTCAAAGAATATAAATGCTGAAGATTTTGGATTTACTTAATAAGAATTACTAATACAAACTCAAAAGTAGTTGTAATTATGAATGTTGATGGTCACCCTAATTCTCTATCAAGCTATTAAGATTGTACTTAAATTAATAATAATTATTCATCAATCTCTTATTAATTAACTAAGCCTATTAAAATTTATGGTTAATTCCATTAATATCACAAACAACTACTAGAATATATATCATTTCTAATTATATATATTTAATTTTCTAAGATACAGCTTATATTTCTTTTATCAATACTTCACATAAATTCGACACTATTTCTATAGTGATCAAGCATAGAACACAATAATTTAATTAAAAAAAATAAATTATAACATCAATTCATCAAAAAAATTTAAATAATATTTTAAAATATTATAATTAACTCTAGCTTCATCAGCAAATCGATATAAATATGATAAAAATATTATGAGAAAAATTATAAATATTATTAATTAATAAAATCACAAAATACACAAATAAATTATAAATAAATGAGAATTTTTCCTAATCTCTATCACAATAAAATATTTATTGTCTATAAAATATTTGATTTTATATAAATAAAATAATTTTATTGGTGTAAAAATTAATTTTAAATTTTTATAATATTTTTTTATAAAAATAAAAAAAATAACATAATTTTACTCATGACACATAAAATATAAAATTTATATCACTATTTTAAAATTTTTGGAAACATTCCAATTTTTTAATTTTTAGAATACAATAAAAATATAAGGAATTTCGCTTATTAACGAGGGATGGTACGCCTCCTCTTAGTCGTTTCAACTTAAAGCTCATCGCATCAACACCTGTATATTATATTTTCATTAGTACCATCAATTCACAAGTCTACAATGCATCCATTTATCTCCTTATATACCCAAAAATTTTACTGTCACATATAAAACCTTTTTTTTTTTCTCTTTAAAATAAATAATTTAAAGATTCATTTTTAAGAACTATTGAAATTAGTCTTTGTATTGTATCAATTGACTTTTGTTGTGTCAAATCGTAACACAAGTGAATGTATAGTCAACAAGTAATAAATGATAAGTAAGTACCATTCCACGTGGATTAATTGTTTGTTAATTACCAAAATAATTATTAACATTATTTTTCTTTAAGTTAATTGAATGAAAAAGTTTACTTAAAAAATAAAATAAAATAAAGTAAAATACAAAATTAATTTATAAGAAATTCAATTAATTAAAACCCTAGGGTTCCGATTTCTCCAAAATTTATCGAATCAAATTCTTATGTCCAATCAATTCCATATGTTGCCAGGGGATTTTCTAAATTAACCACTAATCTTTCTTAAGCATTAATGATCCTATTTCGATAAACGAAATCCCTTCATCTCTATGACCATTTCAAACCTATCAAAATTCATGAAGTATGGAAAATCCAATAAATACGCAAAATTAATAGATATCTCTATCCTATGATAGTCTTATGATTAATCTAATATTGGCAAGCAAAAACAACCATCACTTGCCATTCTCATGTTAAATCTCTAAATCATGTAAATATTGGCCAGACAATCACAAGAATAGAATGAAAAACTCAACATATTCTTGGAATAGAACATCATTCAATTAAAACTTAAAAGAATTCAGTCATCATAATCCAGCTACATCGTAGCACTAGAAAAGAAAATTAGCTCATGGCAAGGTTAAATTAGAACATGGTCTTGAACATATTGAAAAGGAAAAAAAAAAAAAAGAAACTGATGATTGGATGAAGGTAGTGCGATTTCATTTTGGGTAGCGTCCTCTTTTCCTTCTCTGTCGTTTTCTCTCTTTCTTTCTATCTCCCCCTGTATTTTTCACCATAGAAACTCGTGTATTTACTTTCTTTTTCCTCTTTGAATTTGGAAAAAATAAAATTAGGGCTGATGTGGTGAAATAATCCCGACGCAGCGCTTAGGCTTTATTTGTTGAGTGCCTAGGCTTCTCGAATTGTGGAATCGTAGTGTTAATTTCAACTTTACCTTCTCTGCAATTTGATGTTAAAACACTAAGCACTGTCTAATGGCCGCCTGGGCTCTATGCTATCGGGGTTCTTGCTCTGAGATAGCAATCACTAATGAATTGTCGAAGCTAGGAAAGATGATTCCTTCGGCGGCCTAAATGGAAAGAGTTTCCTAAATTCTGTGGCAGCCCGTTACCCATCTGAAAAAATTTCAAAACTGTTTGAATTACAATTGCGGGCGATGTACGATGAATCCAATTAACACACGTTTGCTGAAAACAATACAGTTGATTGTCATGATCTGATTTGTAGTAAAATAATAAATAAAGTAAAAATTAAAAACAAATATATTTTTATTACCTATTTTAAAAAGATAACCATTAATATCCTGTGAATAACTAAAATATAGGTTTAATTTTTTGTACATCAATTCTACTTAGCATCTTTTATATTATACTATAAGAACTCTATTTTTACTTCAGAAAAAAATTTATTATTTTTTAAATAAAAATTTTGATGTTAAAAAATTATAAATACATATTTTTAATATATGTAAATTAATAGATAATATCTTTCCTCTCATATTTTTTTAAATTAATATTTTATGATTAGGATATTAAAGCTAGAACCCACCGACCTCAAAAGAAAAAAAATACATTGAGGGATAAATATAGATAAGTCCCCAATGTTATAAAAATGACATATATAGTGAATAGGTCCTTAACATTAGTTTTTATAATTAAGACTTATCTATTCCAAATGATTAAATTATGCCTATGTTTATTATTTTTTCATAAATTAAGGATCTATCCGTTAATATATTGTAAGGTGTACTAAAAAATAATTTATTATATAAAAATTAATGGTATTAAGAGTGTGCACATTTATTTTATAAAATTTTATTCTATTTTTTAATTTCATCAAAAATTTCATAATTCTTTCTTCCAGTGTTATTTTTCAAGTTGAAAACTTATAAATATTCATTTTAATTTATCATTTATATTATAAGCTTTCAAATACTCATTTATTATTTAAGTTAATAAGCAATATTTTTTATTTGTTTGTTTGTCTCGTTTTCTTTTTATATTAATATTTTGCATACTTTATTTGATACGATTGTGCTAAAAATAATAATTTTTTTGAAAAAAATTACTCTTATTTAACCAATATTTATTTCTCTTTTACAATGTAATATTTTTCTTTTTCTAATAAATTTTCTCATATATATTATTTTTTTTAATTTAAAGTCTTAAAATTAGTTATATTTCTTTTAGTTTATATTCCTCTCTATATATTTATTTATTAATTTACTAAAACTTTTTGTTCAAAGTTTATAAAATTATATGTAATAAACTTTTAATTTAGCCTAGGCCTGACACAAAATTCTATATTCGCCTTACCTTTGAAGATGCCTCACCATGCCTGTTGTTATGTGATATTATAATGTAAGTGCACGTGTCGACTAGTAATAAGAGGATATCGTCCCATTAATGGTTAAGTGCCTATTTATTACTTAAAAAAAAAAAAATCTTAACCATCATTTTATTTAGGCAATCTAAATAAAGAAATTTACTCAGAACATAAAATAAAATAAAATAAAATGCAAAATAAATTTAGAAGAAATCAATTTAAATAAAAATCTAGACTACTTTTCGATTCACCAGGAGTATTCAAATCAAATTGTTAAGTCTACTTATCTTTCTCAAGCAATAATAATCATATGTTGATAATTAAAATTTTTAAATCTGTGCGACCATTTCCAACCTACCAAAACTCATTAAGCATAGAAAATTCAATTAAGTGCTGCAAAAGATTCATAGATATCTCAATCTTAAGAAATTCTTGTGGTTAATTAAATATTAACATAATCAATCGTCACTTCTCAGTCTCAGATAATCCTTTAATTATGTCAAAGTTGGCTAGACAATCACAAGCTTGAAGAATAGAATGAAAAACTCAACATATTCCTCGAATAGAACATCATTTAACTTATGGCTGACGTGGTGAAATTATCTCGACGCAGCGCTTAGTCTTTATTTGTTGGGCGCCTAGGCTTCTTGACTCGTGAAATTGTAGTATTAATTTCAACTTTGGAGTGCCTAGGCTTTATTTGACGGGAGCCTAGGCGCCGCCTTCTCTGGAATTTGACGTTAAAGCATCACTCTAGGGTTTCTTACTCTGAGATTGCCAGCAAAGTGCCTAGGCTTCGAGTCATGAGTGTATATATGATAATAAAGAAGGATACAAAGAGTTTATTTTTAAGCATGACATTTTGCTTAAGGAGAGTACAAGTTAATAATCAAAATAATAGAGCCTTAGCTCACTGGAAATAAATTCAACAAAGAATTTGCTGGAAACAAATTAAGATATGACCTAAGCCTAGCAAAGCTAAAACATACATACAACTCTATTGCATACTATGAAGAAAACAACCTAAATGCACATGCCATTGATAGGCAAATCAGGAACAATAATTGAAATCTATATGCATAATCACTTACTACAGAAGCTTGACCAAGTATAATAAATTCAAAAATAAGCAAAGAAAAAGAGACCAAAAGAGAGCATTCAATTAAATTCAAAAAAGGTTATCCATGGCTTAATAAGTACACTGAAAAGAAAAAGAGGATGATCCATCTATAGCTTAAAAAGGAGTCAAAACAAAAGATGTCATAAACAACCAAGCTACAATGTCTAGAATAAAAAGAGAAGTGAAAGTAATGCTAAACCAAAGGGTATCTTTTCCAATTTAAGTCGGGCATCATAATGGAAATATCATAAAAAAAAGATATAAAATATCTAATCTACTTAGTGTATATTAAGATGCATGCATCTGACGTTAGTCGAATAATAAATGTTCTTGCATCCTATAGTTGACTAGGCTGGTGCGACAATTCTCATACAGTCAGCCACGCAATAAAATAATGAATGTGAAGGATGGTGCTAGGCCCTATTTATAGCTAAGAAAATGCATTCAAAATCAAAGATAGGATACCCTTATCCTAAGTCAAAACCAAAATTGAAAATTAAATTCAATTTCCAAAACCATATATCTTTATTTTTGAATTCAATTTCAGTGACAATCCAATCTTGATCATGAATCTAGTCAAGTTTTCATTCATCCAATTTTGATCATTGTTGGGGGTAAAATCGGCAGCTACTGATGTGACCCCATTGATTTGCAAGAGATCCATAATTGATATTGATAATTATAACCCCAGAAAAACTAAATCAGATTTTTAAAGATAGAACCTTGACCCAAATGTTTAGAATAATCCTAAAACCTAAGGTATATTAAACCAAAGACCCAAGAATTAATTCAAACATAGAACTAGAGGTATAACAATGGTGGAAAGGATGACGCCACACTCAGAAAGAGATTCGTGGGTGATAAGTCAAATTTGAATGCCACAAGATTAAGAAAACCTTGATAAGTTCTATTAGTTCTTACAAAGAACAAAGAG
>JAWDEX010166551.1:3520-16959 GCA_035221805.1 Trichilia hirta | reverse complement strand
TGTAAAATAAATAAATAATTATTAATATAATTTTTAATAGTTAAAATTCTTTTAACTCAATTTTATAAATAAAAAAAATAATTACATATTTTTATAATAGAGAAAAAGGTAAAATAATAGTAATATCTATATAAACTAGCTCAATAAAAGTAAAAAAAAAATAGTAAATACTCACATTAGTGACAAGTTTGTTACAATTACTCTAATGATTAATTTGAAAATATAGACATATCACTATCAAAATTCAGCTCCTTAGGCTAAGATATAAACTTATTAAACAATTTTAATAGAACGATTTGAAAATTAAACCTTATATCATTGTTACAAATTCGGCACCTCGAGCTTTATTTATAAAGCATAGATAAAATTTATAAATGACAAAATCGGGTTATGACATCTGTCATCTTTTTGAAGGAATAAATTTCTCATCAATTAAACTTCTCGTTCAATAGAAATTTACATTCGAAGATAACTACACGATTAAGATTTTAAGAAAAAATTTTTTAACTTTATCCAATTTTCATCATACCACTTTCAATCGCTTATGAGCATTAATATTGAGTTAATAAACTAATTATTAGTACTCAAACACGTATTTTATAAAAAAAAAAAATAGACCCCTCATGAGTAAAATAACTAAAATATTCTCAATCAAAAATTCATAGGTTTTACACTCATGAATGCGCCTCCTCCCTTAGGCCTTGTTCAATATATATTACTGCAAGAAGAAATAAGGAATCTCATATGCATATCTCAATAACTCCTATCAAGATCCTGGTTTCGATCTCAACAATTTTTATGCTATTGTTTGCTCAACGTTTCCCACCATCCCAGCTCATATCAGATGCATATATGTACTTCAACGACTTTAATTATGAAAATAATTGGGGCACGAGTTGCATTAACACCCTGTCTCCTTTCATACAATAAATAATTTCCTTCTTCTTCTCATATTAATTTTGCACAACCGTGCATATTTCAAGAGAACTTCAAAGGTCTCTTAACTCTATTCTATATATTTCTAGCTGAAATTTGCCTTCATGGGTGGTAGGAGCCAACATTGCAGAGCAGCTCGTGCAACAATTTTAAAACAAAATATATTGCTTCAATCGTGCAAGTATCTTCTCTCCACCATTTTGTCTCCTTCCAACCAGGTTTTCCGACTCATCAACCCAGTTATCTTTCTCTTTAAAGATCAAGGTTGCCATATATTTTATTTCCCTAAAGTAAACTAAAAATGTTGTACACGAGTGGCGTTGATAAGTATAATTTCTTGGCTTGGTGGTGGTATATGTTCTGGAAAATTATTTTGTTAAAAGGGTTCACGGAAAATTATCTGTTGTGTAAGTGTATATGCTGCAAAATTCATCCATCAACAGAGACAAGAAGATTTTTGTTCAATAAATGCTTGCGAGAATTGAAAAAACCATGTGAATTTCAGTAATTGATTAGTATTCAGTAAATACTTACGAGAATTGAGAAAACCATGTGAATTTCAGTAATTGATTGGTATCCAATCATCTACAAGGATGCAAATGGAATCTTCACAACTTTGATGTCTAGTTTAAAATCGCATACAATTTGCCAAAAAAATAATTATGGAACCTTTAAGATGTTTTTAATAATGGAACCCATGTTCTAAATCGCCGTACACCGAGTACATCAGCACTAGTAGTAAATTCTTTTGAGATAGCGGGGAAAACAAAATTATGTTTAAAATATCATAGAAATAATTTTGTTTATGTAATTTTCTATCAGTAGAATTATACAAGTATATTTTTCATTTACAAGTACGAAGCTGTAAAAATTTTGTAACCTATTTGCTGATAATGTTGAGAAGAGTGACTCTAGCTTTGTTCAAACGCCTAGACAAGGATTCTAGGCTTTCTTCAAGATTTTGAATGCAGCACTCCAATTATTTAAGATGGTCTTGTAAAGCAAAGATGTTCTCAGATTTGATTTTCTTGTGACTAATGAGTGTGGACACTGCAGCATCCAACTTTTCAAACTCATTCATTTCTGTTATGTTCTACTCACATGCCATTCTTTTGGGGCGGATTATATTTGAAACCAATGACAATCCGCTTAGCTTTGATGAAATCCTTGGCCCTGGGATAAGGGAGAACATGGATTCAAATGCAGCCAAGGTTATTGCTTCAACCTCTTTTAACATGATAACATGTTCCTCATTGTCGGAAGAGGATCATTTATTTTCCATTTCCTTCAGATTCCCCAAGGTCTTATAAATAGCCTTTTTTACAGTCTTCCTATAAGCCAAGTATTTTTTAATCTCATTTGCAATTTCAGTTTCATTACCCCTTTTTCTTCGGAAAACAGTTCGAACTTCTTGTACAGATTCCTTTGTCTGAAGCAAGACATTCTGAGTAATGTTGCAGATATCCAAGATCCTTAGAGATCCATTCAGCAAGTCTTCAACCAAGTCCTTTGGCTAGATCTTGCTGAAATAGGGGCAATCGAAGCATTTTTTCAACAGCATCATACAATTCCTGAAGACCATTTATTGATGGAAGTAGAAACAGATTAAGAAGACCTTAATTTGTTCAAATGCTGATCAACTTCTGAAGTGAATTGGTGTGATCTAGTAGGAATTGGGAAAACTGTTTGAGCTAGTATGGTTATAAGAGGCAGACATCCTTTTTTCTTTGTTGCTATGAATAAGAAAGCTAGAAGTTGATTGCCAAAATTAAATTTAGCTCTTTTCCTCCATTTGGTTACCATATGCTCAATATTTATATCATGAGATGAAGGAGCCAGAGGAATCTCATCCTCTTAAAATATTAAATAAATAACGTAATTTCGATCTTGAACTTCACATTGTATTAGCTACAAATCAAATTATTGTTCTATAAAATATGCAAATCAACAAATTGCACTGACTTTGTTTCCTCCACAAGAATACAAGAGACGTCATCCAGTTTGGCCTGGCTCCATTGTTGGAAAGAGGATTTCTGCGAAACTCGTGCCTTCTTGTATGACCTGTAAATAAATTGTAAAATATGTAATTGCATGAGTGGAGCTGATTCTGTCACCACTGATACAATGCAAATGAAGCAATCCAGCTTGTTTTGCCTCTTTGTATTTACAACATAAACTTGATCTCCTTGTAACATCAATGAAAATGAAGATGTGCTCATTTTCCATGTGTTATTTTGCACTTTTTATCTTACTTTTGCCTCATTGTGTTTACAACAAAAACTTGATCTCAAGTAGCGATAATATTAATCATTCAAGTTGTTCTTTTTCAATTTCTTGAAATTTCTCTTTGTATAAATTTGAAATAACCCAAATCATTCTTTTTTATACAATATAATCGATTGAATAGATTTTTATTCAAGATTTATTTTTAATGATAGATAAATTAAATATCTTCATTTTCATATGTATTTTTTAAATTTTATATATCCGAATTCCCACTTTATTTTATGTATACTCTTGAGCTCAAACAAGTAACTTAGTTATACTATTACAAGCCATTCGACCGAGTCTCCAGAAACATATATCATAGATATTTAAAATAATTAAGTATTATTATTTTATATATCATATTTAATTATAATTATCTCTATGGTGTTAAAAAATTAAGCGACTACTCGAATTAAAACATGAAATCTAAATTTTGGAAATAGATATTAATATTAGTATTGATATGTTATTTATAGTAACGTATTTTAAATCAATCACAATTTATTTGTACTTAAATTATTACTTGTTTTTTTTACGCTCGGAACCTACAAAATGAATTGTTTATTTTTTATAGAATACTAATTATAATTTGAACTTATAAAACAAATAAAAAATTAACGTAACATGGTGATATTAATTGATAAAAATATAAAATTAATTTAATTAATAAAAATAAATAATGTGAATCAGAAAATAATATTGTAAATCACCTTGAAGCAATTGGTATGTAGTGGTCCAGTTGTTTACAGACTTACTGCAAACAAGGGGTCCAATCTTATTTCTTACTCTGAGGCCTGGCCTACAGCCCGGCATAACTTTAGCCCAAAAGATCATATATTTTTGGGGGGCTTTAGACTTTCTGTATTTTTCTTAACATGATCCAAACTTCAACAAATGTTTAAATACAATATGTACAATCTTTTAATTTTACTCTTCATATAGGAAACAAATTTTAATGAGTAAATCTTATTATATATTTTTCCTTAAGAATATATAATTATTAGATAATTAAATATTAATTATAAATTTAATAGATAAGTCAAAAATATTTAATAAACATTAAAAGTCGGTTAAATTCACTCGTTTTTCTAATAATATTTTATCCATCTTGCGCCTAGCGAAAATATTCATTTCTATAATGAGAAGTACTATTATTTTAGCTATAATATGATATGATGGTATAATCCATGTGATTAGCTTTTAATGAAGCTAAAACTTATTGTAATTTGTCTTCAATTTTTTTTAGTTATTTTTTGTTAAAATTTCTAAACCGTGATTTAATTTTTAATTTTTTTTTTTAAATATAACCATCCGAATGTAAGAATTAAAAATCTAACAAGAAGTTTCAGAAGTTTAATGAAAATTTTGAAAAAAAGTATATAAATTAAATATATATATATATAGTTACCCTAATTAAAGATGTTGTTCTTATTGGATTAATAAAATTTAAATTCTTTATTTGTGTTTTGTGTTGAACTTAATTCTTATAAAAATCAAATCGACTCTTCTTATAAACTCATTGTATACTAGTTGGGTTTTAGACTATTCATTTTTGTATTTGAAAAAAATTATTAATAAAATTTATTAAATTGCACCCAAAGAGGTGTAGTATGATGGTTCTATCACAATGTAACGGCTGTTTTCGTGTATGTCTGTCCCGTGTTTGAATTTTCAATAGTGCATTTTTTATAAGAGTCTAGTATAATCAGGATTTTATTTTGTAGTTGGTACCACTACAGTATGATCTCCGTATATACGTTTTAATCGACTCAAGATAGATGTCGTGTGATCTGCAAACACACACCACATATTATGATCGAAATTGCTATTACTATCGTTAAATTAAGAAATAACTATTCTTTTAGCACTAAATTAACTATGAAATCCACCAGAATCCAAAAATTTATTGCAATGAATTTCAACAAATTTTTATGGATGCTTAAATTGCACACCACCAAGTGGATAAAACAAGAAATGTTATTGTAATTCAATTTCTTGAATCAATTTAATTGTTAGTTGAAATTGACTTTGAAATATGAAGTCAAGTAACACAAGAACCCATCTATAAAATTTTGGTGTCATTTCCTTGTGTTAGCTATCATATTCACATTCGGTAGATATTTCACGTTCACATGAATTTTACATTCTCCATTATTTAATAGTGATTTTATTTGACAAAATTCTTTTGCATTATAATGGAAGAACCTTTTCCCATTTGATAGACGTTTAGTGATAAAATATAAAAGAAAAAGTTTTACATTGGATTTAGAAAAATAGATAAAGACAATGATGCTTTTTAAAAGTTTTTTTCAATAATAAAAATGACAAATGAACCATTTTTTTTTTTTTTTTAAAAAAGAGAAAACTTGATGGGCGTTTTCTTAAAGTACCTTTTGAGAAGGCAATTTAAATACTTTCCATGTAAAAGATAAGTGCATTTAAGAATATAAATTTTGCATATATTGAGAAAAATACTTACTTTTGGAATGTTTAAATTTTTATAATGTGTGATCTACGTAAATAAAAGCAATTTTTAAATATTCAACAATAGTAATTAATTGATGAAAAGGACACAATACAAATTTTTTAATAAGTCAATATTGGCCCATAAAGTTACGCAATTTTCAATAAAACTCGTAAGCAATTTGAAAAATAAAATTACGTAAGCTTATGTCTAAGCAAATGTTTCGAGTTTTAAAATTAATGTTAAAATTTTAATTTTTACAATGAAATTTTTTATATTCATGCAGAATTTTACGTAAGCATAAAAACTATAATAATTCTATAAAATATATAAATTTTAAATTATAGAAATGTTAAGAAGTCTATTTCTTGTCATTGCTATTTGATACGTTTCTTGAAAATTAACAAATTCTTCTAAACTCTCTTAATCCTCTCAAGATGGTGTTGTATCAAATTCTTCTAAAATCTTTTATTTATAAGCATTTTTTTATCAAAAAAAAATCTTTCATTTTAAAAGATTAATAACCATTATCCATCCTTAACGCAGCAGTTTTAGAAATTAAAAGACCACTAAGAAGATTTATGTTTACTAACTAAAAAAATTAAAGACTATCTTTAAGGGTTATTCATGGCCACTAACTTTTGATATTAAAGGCTATGATTAACCGACATTCTCCCACTTGATCCACAAATTTCTAAATACAAGAAAAAGCTATATGAATCATAGTGATAAGTTATTAAAATTAATAACATCTTTTTCATGTATTACAAATGTATAATGTTTTTAATTACTACCTTTATAAGGTAACTTAACTTTAATGAATAAAACTAATGTTTATGTTAAATCCTACATAATAATCTTAACTTAATGAATAAAGCTCATATTTATTCTAGATCCGATAAAATTGAGTTTTCTTTCAAATAAATATACACACTTTATAAGAAAATATTAAATATATAGAATTTTATTAATAATATGTACAAATATATAAAATTTACATTTTGAAACCAAGTCCCATTCGAACTACATGACCCTTAAACTTTAATGGTAGCATACCTTTTGTTAAAGTATCTACCATCATTAATTTAGTATTGATATACTCAATGAGTACTTTATTTTTCTTAACATGTTATCTAATAACTAAATATTTAATGTCGATGTATTTACTTCGAATTTTACTTTTATTGTTCTTAACCAAAAAAATAACAACTGAATAATCATAATATATCTTTAATGGCTTAGAAATAGAATTCACAATTCTAAGCCGAGATATGAAATTTTTTAACCATACTCCATGAGAGGTAACCTTAAAATATGAAACGAACTCAGCCTCTACAGTAAAAGTAGTAATCAATATTTATTTAGTACTCCTCTAAGATATGGCTTCACCAACTAGCATAAAGATATATCTAAAAGTGGATTTTCTTGAATAATTACAGCCAACAAAATTAGAATCTGAGTAGCCAATTACTTTTAAATTGTTGATTTATCTATACATAAGCATAGAATCTTTGGTTTCTTAAACATATCGTAAGATTTTCTTTATAGCTTTGCAATGGTCTAAATCTGGGTTACTTTGATATCGTCCTAATATTTCAATTGCAAAAGCAATGTCAAGTCTAGTATAGACTTGAGCATACATAATGCTTCTAAGAGTTAAAGCATATGAAATATTTTTTATTTGTTCTTTTTTGAGATTATTTTTAGGGCATTGGTTTAAATTGAACTTATCTCCCTTAATAATTGGTGCTACACTTTAAGAATAATCTTTCATACGAAATCTTTCTAGAATTTTTTTGATATAGATTTTCTAAGACAGACTTAAAATTCTTTGATATCTATCTCTATGTATCTTTATACCAATAACATAAGATGCTTCACTCGTATATTTCATATCAAAACTTCTAAAAAAAAATTATTATACTTCATGTAGCAACTCTTTATCACTGGTTGCAAATAGAATATCATCCACATATAGAATAAAGAATAAATTTTGCTCTCACTAACCTTATGGTATATACATTAATTCATAATATTCTTTTTAAAACTAAATAAAGAAATAACTTCACGAAATTTTAAATACCATTGGCGGGAGGCTTGTTTTAATTCATATATAAATTTCTTGAGTTTACAAACTAAATACTTACCATTATTGGAAGAGAATCCTTTAAGTTGTTTTATGTAAATCTCTTCTTTTAGATCTTCACTGAGAAAGCCATTTTCATATCTATTTGATATAAATCTAGATTAAAATGAGCTACTAATGCTATAATTACTCAAAGAGAATCTTTTTAAGACATAGAAAAAAAAGTCTTTGTATAATTAATTCCTTCTTTTTGAGTAAATTCTTTGGTAATAAGTTTGGCCTTATAGCTCACAATATTGTCCAATGAATCTTTCTTAATCTTGAAGATTCATTTATATCCTATGAGTTTAAATCCTTTAAGCAACTTAATAAGATCCTAAACTCTATTTATTAACATAGAATTCATCTCATTTTTTATAGTATTATATCATAAGTTAGATTATTGATAATTTATAGCTTGTAAAAACCTATCAGGATCATTTTTGGCTCTACTATTATAGTTAGAATCTTGTAAATACATAATATAATTACTAAATATAGATTATATTTTGATTTTAGTAGATCTTTTCAATATTATATCAACATTCTCCTGAGAAAGTTGTTGTACAACTTGTTGTTTAATAGAAAATAGGCCTACATATACTTTTTTTTTCATTTATCATAATGTCCTTGATCTTTTTAACAAAGACAAATGAGTCCCAAAGCTTCTCTAAGAAGTTTCATATAAAATATTACTTAAGCCCCCTAACTTTAAAAAATTATAAACTGACCCCAAATTCGGTCAAACTTATTTTAATCAAATTTATTTTAATTTCACTTATATTTATAAATATTTATGAGATATTATAACTTATTTTAAATTATAATTTAATTAATTTCTTAAGTTCTGAATTTGTTAAACTATTTAATACATAAATCGTTTACTACCTTTTAGTCAAATAATATTTTCGAGAGTGCTAACTCTCTTGCAAATATTATTCTTCTCTCTAATAGAAAAAATAAGTTAAGGTTTATATTGTGACCTCTCGAGTTCATTATGATATTAGCTGTGAGTTAAAATCGATCTCACTGATATTATTTTGAACTATTTGAATTCTCAATGACCAACATCTAGTAATATGCCATAACCCTTAAATTATAATAAAAAAAAATTTCATCAAATTTTTTATGACTAATTATAAATTTTGTGTGAATAGTTTTCTTTTGTAAATCAAATCCCAACTAAATTAGACCTCATGAGTGTTAAAATCCTAAATTTAGTTATATTTGGATAATTAATTAATACGAGCTGAATTCGTCACTACAAACTCTTCGTATGACATATATACTTTACCCAAAGAATTCTTTTTCACTCGTTTACTAATATTTGACTAGAAACTAAAACTTGGACCAAGTCAACAGTACCTCAAAATCTTTTATGTTAAGTCAACGAATTTCATCTGACAATTATTTGTCTCTCAACATATACATCACATGACCAAACTGGCTTTTATATACAAGACATGATTAGTCTCATATTTATACATCATATGAACTATGTATATCTATACCGATTAACAACTATGATGTCTTAAGTCTAAGAAGTAGTTATCACATCCATATAATTCAATAATGAATCATTAACAATATATATTCGTATGATTCATCATAACTTTGATCACGTTCAAATAATAGTTCTCTAACTATTATTTTACACTAATGTTCTAATGATATGACTGTCATATTACTCGCACTAATATCATCTCATGATATTTATCAAAGATATTCAGTGTGCCTATACTACAATATCAATACCCAGTCGATATTACTTCTGTAAGGAATATTTTAGATAACTGAATTATCTTGGACATTTTATAAGCATATTCTATTATTAGTATAATTAGATAGAAGAAATAACATATGCACATAAATTGAAACAATTTTTTATTTATATATGTGTACAGTACATATCTTTATAGTAACTCAATACAACATGCCCAAAACTGACAACACGAATAGTTTTAGAACATACAATACTAATAAATATAACAATACTTTCTATTTTCATATCTTATAATTATCTCTTACTACTAATTTAAGAATATCTAGGTTAATATTAGATATGTTTATAGGTTGTATTACTGCACATATTATACACTTATGTTAAAAAATTTGAGACTTAATATAACTTTATTATGGTATATCAATATAAAATATTTTAAAAATTATGAATCAACTGAAATAAAATATTGCCTATGGGCACAGTATTCTACTCTAGTAGATTCATAGCTTTATGATAAAATTTATTAAATTATATTTTTTTAATTCTTATAGATAAGTTAAGGAAATAAAATTTAATATTTTATCCTAATTAGTTATATAAATATAATAAAATTTGTGAGATAAAATTTATTACATTAAATATAACTAATTATAATTTATGTCTTTTAAATTATATGTGATCCTAATATTTATATATAATTTTTTACTTTAATTTAGAGATACTGTGATTACTCTTTAATTTATCAAAAATGATATGAATTATTTAGACATATAAAATTTTAAGAAATTTTACTTAAACATTTTCTTTCTTAAAATTATTTTTAAGGTAAGAGTAATCTATTTAAGTGAAAAATTACATCAAGTCTATTCTCAAAAAATATTGAAGAGACACAAACGATCTCACTTAAAATCTAATTTTTTTAGGCAGCTTATGGCCTTTATGATAGAATTTTTTCTAGATATATAACTAATAACAAAACAAATTATATCAACTATTCTCAACAATAGTTCTTAATATTGATGTTCTTAATTTGCATGTTTTCGTAAGTATTTTCTAAAATTTTACATTTTTAATTTACTATATGCTAATATCTCTAAGCCTTACAATAAAACGTACAAATTAAGTCTCTATACCTTACAATAAAAGTATAAATTAAATTTTTAGTATTCAAATATTCATATAATAAAACTTAAATAATATGCATAATTACATCAAATTAAATAAATACTAGAGCATACCAAATTGTAAATATTATTAATTGCAAATAATGAAAAATCATATTTAAAAACATGCACATCAAATTAACTATATAAATAAGCATTTATCTAACATTTAATATGTATATAATAAAGTATAACAAATATTCATAAATTATGCCAAATCAGTTAAAAAATTATAAATTTGAAAAAAATAGACTAAATTTTTTAATTATGACAAATTTTTAGGCAATAATCATAAATTTCATGACAATCGAACTCTTTTGTAAATAATATAAATAATTTGGTTAAAATTATAAATAATTAAAATTAGATTAGGGCCAAAAAAAATTTTAAAATATTAAATCCATTAAATATAATATCTGAAAAATATAATTAAAAAAATTTCATTATTCCAACAATAAGGACTTATACAAAAGATTAGGTACTGTGTTTAAATCTTAACACCTTCGTTTTCTTTTTTATAATTGAACAAAGAACACAGATGATATGTTATCTGTGTTTAAATTCAAATGACATGTTATTCGATCTAAATGGATGACATATCATCTAGGAGGTCATCTTCAACCTTCAGTCGACTCGATTACGATCCATTTGCAGACCCGCAAATTAGAAAATGTTTTTGGCCAATTTTGAAGCCGATTTCAACAAGTTTTACATTTACTTTACTTAAAATTTAATTCTAAATTTAATAGTAACATTTATTTACATTAAAAATACCAAAATTCGATTGTATAAAAAAATATATAATTGACCATATTTGTACATATTCAATTTTTTTGATAATTCATCAAAAACTTAGTAAGACAGAGATAATAACATACTTTTATATCAAATATAAGCATGAAAACTATAATCATACTATAAAACCTATAAAATTTAAATTACAGAATCTTTAGCAAACTTACCTCTTGCCATTGTTATTTGATACGTTTTTTGAAGCTTTCTAAATTTTTTTAAGCTCTCTTAATCCTCTCAAGATATTATTGAAATAGAATAATGAGTTTAGGGAACTAAGTAAAGTAAAAAATTCTCTATTTATAACTATTCTCTATAACAAAAAAAAAACTTTTATTTTAGAAGATTAATAGCTATTATCAATACTTAATATAACAATTTTTGAAATTAAAAAATCACTAAAAGGAGTTATACCCATTAACTAAAAAATTAAGAGCTATTTTTAGGAGTTATTCTTGACTACTGATTTTTGACATTAAAAATCATAATTAACCTACAGTCTGAGCATTCGAATGGAGGAACCAGCATGGAGGAGCTGGTCGGAACAAATGATTCAATGCTCATGCTAGGACGCTGGTGAAAACAAAGGAAAAAGTACTCAAGAAGTAGTGGTCACCTACGAACAATTCCAGTATATCATAGTAAAAGATATTTTCTATTGAAAAACTTCTATTAATGTACATGTGAAAAATTCCACGTATCAGTGTTATTATTATTATTATTATTTTTGGAAATATGGTTACCAGTCATTATTGATTGGTGACTAATATTTACACATATTTATTTCATGTTTTTGGTTGCAAATTATTGATGACATTTACCGACCAAGTTATTTCTCGACCCCAATTATTGTTTAGTAAGTGACCTGACCCAGCTCCAATTGCCTCGGCATCTCAACTTTCACCTTAATTATTGAGGTGGCCGAATTCTTTTATTTCAAAAATAGGAGTCTTGGATGGGACATATGGGTATATTTCTTAAAAACCAGCTCAAGCGTCCCATCACGTTAAGGTGCGCCATGCCTTACAGATTGCAAGCACTCATTGCAGCCTCAGACCTAACATAAGATAATGGTAAAAAGACCTACCAAATAACCATACATAATCCTATTTAATTAGGCTCCCATTCTCCGATACTTACACGTGCAGAGGCCTTATAAATGGTGAAATTGCTACATAAAAAAGGATTTAAGGGGATTCTTTTGGGCCTATTTTCAACAGTTAAGAGAAAGATAGAGTTCTACTGATAATAATCAACATACTCTCATAAATATTTTCGGAGCCCAGCCTCTCGAGTCACTAAATACTCAAAAACTCATACTTCATCTCTCCTTTAACTTGACCTTAGATAATTCATTGACTTGAGCATCGGAGTTTATTTATTGGTAATTCAGCTTCACTCTTAGCTTATTTTTTTTCGTGATTTTAGGTAGCCATCAAAGGTCCTTATTAGGAGGCTCTACAACAGTCGTAACTATAGAATCTGTGTAGTATGCTAAGTTTTTCGTTCAAAAAAAAAATTTAAGCGTTAATAGTTGGTGCCATCTATGAGAAACGAGGTAAAAGCCTAAACAAGAAGTTTAAAAGGTATTTCGTGCAAACATAGTAGAAAATACTCGCAATTTCCTCTCTAAAAAAGTGCAGAAAAAAAGTCAGAGATCCTTCTAACACTGGCAAAAATGGTACTACTACAGAATCGTCTGACAAAAATGAGGTACAAGCTCATTATATTGATGGTCCGGTCAATCAAGCCACTGTTAAAACTGAGGCATATGAGTCTTGACAGATAAAAAGATGGCCAGTAGAGCATAAAAGTGTAATAGAGACTGATAATTAGAAGATTATTAAACTGGAACACAAAAATCAATAGCTGAAAAAGAAAACGGCAAGGCTGAGGGCTTTAGTTTAGCAGCAAGAACACGAAAGGAGGCACCAAATCGTGCCAAAAAGCCTCAAAGATAAGAGTCGA
>JAWDEX010166541.1:0-16960 GCA_035221805.1 Trichilia hirta | reverse complement strand
TGACAAAGAGATTAGGAGATAGTCCACCTAGTCGAACTTTTGCTTCAATCAACCATCTTATGTCTTGAGGAAGACCCTTGTCTATAAGTATCTTTAATGTTGTCACTCTAATTTTATATATTTTCACCAGACTATTGACAGGAAGAGCAGAAAATCACTCATGCAATTTTAGCAGAACTTCATCCATACTTAGATATGTCGAGCTGAAATATCACAGATTATCGTTATTAGCCACTTATCCAAGCACAATAAAACTTTCTTGTAAAACAAACAAATGATTATTAATATAATTTTAAAAAAATAATTATATTTTTATAGTAAATAAAAAAATAAAATAATAGTAACATCTATATAGACTAGCTTAGCAAAAATAAAAAAAAAATAGTAAACACCTACATTATTGGTAAGTTTGTCAAAATTACCCTAATAGTTAGTTTAAAAATATAGACATATCGCTATCAAAATTTGGCGCCTTGAGCTAAGAAACAAACTTGTTAAACAATTTTGGCAAAATGATTTAAAAATTAAGCCTCATGTTATTATCACAAATTCGGCACCTTGATCATGAATAAAATTTACAGAGGACAAAATTAGGTTATGACAGAGGGCACCTGTGATACCTCAGGTCAAAGGACCAGTGATACATTAGTATGACTGTGCAATATATCAGTGATTATAGATAATCACCCATATAATTTATCGCATTTTGTCACATTTAATCATACATTCTCAAACGTAATATGAGATTCATCACCTATGTTTAATAATATCATATTTGGTCACCTATGTTTATACTCTTGTGATATGAGATTTTTCACACAACTATTAGTATCAACTACTAATTATTAGCAGTAATAAAATATACCAGTTACGCAAGGTCATTATCTCACATGACACTACCTCAATCGAAAATATATTTATATGTATTTAAATCATAAATTCTGTACTCATATTTACAACTTTTTGAAAATAGAGTCTCGATATATAATACATTACAATAGCACATCTCGCATTAATAAAAATAATAATAGTAACAACTGAATAAAATACAAGATAAAATAAATGTTATTTTATTAATTGTAAATAATTTTACAAATAATTATAAAAAATATATATACAATAGAGTAATATTCCTAAATTATATAACACGAGTAATTCTAGAACATATCTCCAACACATATTAACAGCTTAATTCTGTTACTTCATTTACCTTTGCAAATTGGCAACATTTTAGCCACACTTTTATAAGAAAAACAACTTCTTAGTCAAGTAATCACTAGTTTCTCCCCAAAGCCAAAGGCTATTCCAAAATCTCTCGCGGGATAAATCTATTCAACATCATTGTTCTATCCACTAAATTTTTTGTTAATGTTTATGAGTTACTTCTCCATGAACCGGACAGGAACTGCAATAGTAATGATTCTTGGTTCCCTTGCATTTAAGAGCTGCACAAATTCTTATTGGCTACAAATCATCATACTCATTATTTTAAGTTCACAAATTTGCAGACAGCAGGAGCCAGAAAGTCAAATATTAACCGTTGATGTGAAACCTGGGTGGAAGAAGGGAACTAAGATTACTTTTCCTGACAGAGGAAATGAGCAACCATATTAGCTACTGGCAGACCTTGTGTTCGTGATTGAGGAGAAGCCCCATGATGTGCACGTGAGAGACAGCAATGACCTTCTTGTGAATCAAAAGGTGTCACTAGCCGAAGCTCTAGGAGGGACCATAGTAAGTCTTCCTACTGTAGACGGCCGTGATCTTCAATTGCGGTAAGTGATGTAATTAGTCCCTTTTATGAGTTTGTTGTTCCCAGGGAGGGAATGCCAACAGACAAAGAGCCAGGTAATAGGGGTGATCTAAGAATCAAATTGAAGTTCCGGACAAGATTGACAGCAGAGCAACGAGCAGGCCTAAAGCATGCATTGGGTGGTTGATTATATATCGTCCCTCTGATATAGATAACCAATTAGCTTGAGCCAACACCCTCGAAAGCCAAAACTAGCCTCTGCTCTGTTGACAACACAAACTGCACAAAGGAAGCTGCATATTGAGAAATCGATCTGCCTAAATCTGTATCTTTCACGTTTCACTCCTTTTGCCAGTCTACATTGTTGTAATCTGGCAATTCTTGCCATAGTTCTTTTTATTTTTTTTTTTCTAAATTATCGTTTTTTAGATATAATTGATTTTTCTTATTCTTTAATGGATCGATTGGAGCGTGGAAAGGGGGGTTGTGGGAGTTTCGTGTATTTTTGTAATTTTTTGTTTTTGGTTCTTTCAGTATACGTAGATGATTATTAATGAATCATCCGTTCATCCCAGCCCTTGTACTGTAATTCATTCTTTAAAAACAGGATGTGTTAATAATGCAAAATTTTAGACAGTTTCTGCGGCATGGCTGATTGCACCAATATTTTGTAAACAAGATATATGTTAATAATGCAATTTTTAGAACGCTTCTGCGGCTTGGCGGTTGCACCAATATTTGTTCATAAGTGTTCTTATAAACAATTAATCCCATATGATCAATGTGATGATCTTACAACGAAAGAAAAATCTGCAGAAAGTAGAGATCCATGACAGTAATAAAGAGATAGGTTCTGGTTTTTGAGTCCTAAAAACATGATAGGTTTGAGAAGAAGTTTTCAAGCAAACCCATTCTATTGCAATCATCCAACCAAACTACATAGAGTTGAGCCAAAAAATTTAGACAAAACTACTCCTTTGAGACCACCACTAAAAGATTACTCAATTTCTGAATCGATTTTAAAATGAATAAATATATTAAATTTGCTTAGTAACTTTGTTTCTAGCTTTCGTAGCTTTCAATTTAATCAGTAGAACAACCCTATGTTGCTCTTATTATAGAACTAGTTTCAGCTGTGCTCTAAAACAAAAGAGAATGCAATTCCACTACTATTACCGATTACAAACTAAAAGATGAAAAAAACAACAATGAATTTACAAAACATGTAATTCAAAAGTCTCCACTCTTGGGAGCATCTTGTCGCCAAGCCACTCCCTGTTGCCCAGCTCCACTGGACCCGGCCGACCCATAATACTGAACTCCCTGAATTTGAGATGCCAGACCCATGTATGTCCCATGGGTCCATGAATTTTTCTGTTGAGCTTGCATTACATTCATTTGAGGCTGCAAATTAGCCGGGTGACGATATTGTTGATGAGGTTGCATCATTCCAACATGTTGATGTTGTTGGTTGGCCAAGTGGCCTCGCTGATAGCTGCTATACACTGGCAGTTGTGGCTGTGGCTGCCACTCAGGAATGTCGTCGTCGTCGTCATTCCATGCCTTAGTTAAAACCCCATTACCCGAATTTACTTGGGGTTGTCCATATTTATGTATAAGTTGTCTGATTTGTTCTACAGGACGAATTGGGGTCTGGGCTTGTGTGTGAAATGGGGTAACCGGGCCAACCAGGGGACCCCGAGAGGTATTTTGGGTTGAACCACCAGAAAAATTGAACTCAGGAAGGTCATCATCATCTCGTCCAGCCGGAGGGCCAAACCCAGGAGGAACCTCATCGTCCTCATCATCTTCGGGCGGGGGTTGGGAATATATAGAAGGTCTTGCCTGAGTCATGGACGGTTCGGATGTATTACTCACATTCATGTTATCCTTATCATGGTGTTTCCTAGAAGAAAATTGTTTCTTCAAGGAATGCTTATGACGTGATGAGTTTGGTGAAACTGTTGACTTTAATTGAGCCTTTTTCCATACAAGAACACCAATTAGACCATTATCAATAGCACTCAGTGCATCGAGTTGATCTTTTGGGTGGATCTTGCAGAGCAGTTCAATTGTTTTTGCGTGAGGAGGGCAAAAATAGAGTTCAAACCCTGGTGCGGGGTCAGCTATACCCACTCTCCCATCCGAAACATACGATTCAGCAACCTGCACAGAATCCGCAGTTACGTACTTACAACATTACATGCAACAAAAATATATTCCTTACAAAGTTTAAAAAAAAGTTACCCACCTCAGAGAGACTCCGACGATCACTTTTTGGGGACGCCTCCTTACCAACAAAATGTAAAATCTGCAAAAACATGAAATAATGTTAGCAATTATGCAGAAAACAAATAAATAAATTACAAACATGTAAGTTTCACGCACATAATATATATTCTTTCAATAGATGCTAATTTTTGACCTTCGCTTTGCTTTTCCCCGACTGTCTTAACGGAAGCCAAGCTAAGCCAAACCAATCACAGAACGACCTTTTCACAATTTTGTTCCAAGAGTACGGTTTGACGTACAATTTCAGTCACTTATTATCACAATCCTGTTAATTTGAAGAATTAAAATAAACATATGTTTCTTCAATTAATTTGCACAATGGCCTTTTTGTCTACGTTATTGTTGGATCCTGTATACATGACCACCGTTTTAAGGACAACGGGATGCATGATTGTAAGTACGTAAGTAACATGTTTGTCGACCTTTCTACCAATTAATTAATAGTTTCAATCTGTACAAATTTAATTCCCATCTGCTATTCATCCATCAGAAATGCTAAATAGCAAGCAGCAAGAGACCAACGCTGTTGCCAATCCAGCTGAAGTGATTTTCTGCCTAGGTGATCCTATATAGGATGAGCTTATTCTTGCATCTATAAAATAACGGTCAAAACTTTCTCACCCCGAACTCTGAAATAAGAGATAATAAATCTGAAAAGCATGCAAATTTGTAGTTTAGCAAATGAAAAAATGGGTAGCAGAGATTTTCTTCCTTCTTTTTTCTTAAGGTCTGTAAACAGAGGAAACACACAGGTCACATACTTAATACAGAGCAAACAAACTTTAGATACCATTACAGCACGAGTTCGGGACATTGGAAGCTCCTGAAGATATTTCTCAAATGCATTGAGTTTGACTCTCCCCTTGATCTCAAGGAAGTTGGGCCAATCCTTTGAAGATGCTTTGTCACCACTGAAACATTAAAAATCATAGTAGTAACAAATCAGACAACATAAAAATATTAATAATCATAATAATTTACTTTCCATATAACTTCAAACAACAAACATTGAGTTAAGAAACTAATCATACAAAAGATTATTAGCCATACAAATTCTCAGAGAACTATTGTATAACAGAGCTAATCATGTCACAGCAGTTCTTATGAAATCTTTAGTTCCTGCGATGACATGGGCAACATGGCCCCTATCATCATTTTGGTTATATTCTCACATCTCCTCCTCCAACTCAAACAATGCAGTTCAACCTTTATCTCATCCCCATTGGCTGTGGACAAATCATATTGCAGAGCAAATTGAACTTTGAAACCTAGCCTTAATCCACTAATTAGCAACCACAGCAAAGCCAAAGAATACAAGAAACTTATAACTTCAAGAAAAACCTCTTTTCTCTTGACAAGTATGCTAGTTAAAGCCATACACCACAAATGATAAAATCTAAGCTCACCTTATAATGTTGATTGTGTTCAACAATGTAACAAAAAAAATATAGATAGCATTGCATGGGGCACAAACATTAGCTTGACACAGACAGCTGGATCAGTAGAATATAATAATTGCAATATCAGAAACGAAACAACGCTGCATATAGCACGATAAATTACCAACACACTCAGATCTCTGCAATTCATCAGATTCATGGTCTCAAACATTTAAGACTTGAAATATTACATATGGATTTTTGAGTGCTTATCAATGATGTCATAACATGATAAACAGGCATAAAGTATATAATTCAAGACTAGAATTAATAAACACTAAATAAGAAGTAATTAATTTTAAAAAATATTTAAAAATTACAAAATGCTCACACACCTTTTGAAGACGCCTATTACCGAGACCATGACAGAGACATTGAGCTGAAGTAAGCCATCCCAGACAAGCTCACCCTTTGATGCAACAACAGCAGCAGTAGGCTCTGATTTTGCAGGACTATCACTAGGCTTCACGTCAATATCAGGTTTTGTATCTGTTATATTAAAATTTTCACGTTTGGCTAGCATAGAATCAGGAGGAGCTTGAGAAGTTTGAACAGGAGACTTGGCTTCGGAACCAAATTCAGAGTTATCCTTATCCAATATGGGTGTTGATTTTTCTGTATCCCTGGGCAAATCTTCAAATGGAGGTTCTGCATTAAGGGATTCCATGAATTCATCAAGAGAGACAATTGGTGGAAGAAATTCAGCATCTTTCAATTCATTATCAACCATGAGCCCGTGCATCAAATCAGTGCCTTCGCTTGATGGGATGGTAATGGTGCATGCATCCTCCTGGGCTTGAAGATGACTCTCTTTTTCAGTTGTTTCTGCATTTGATTTCTCTTTCATTCCAGCAGCTTTAGGGGGAGAGGCTTCTTCCTCATTGACTTTTGCTGAACTTTGATCTAGTGAGCTCACACCAACAGATACATCCACTGGAGTAGTATCAGTTTGTTCAACTTCGACTTGGAACTCACCCTTATGTGTCTTCTTCACCAACCGCCGTATATCAACATCCGTGTCCGGCAAAACCACCATTTGGGCCATCTCCTCTGCTTTTGCCATTCTCCACTGAGAAAGCTCCTTCGAAGCAAGTTCCTCTGCAGTCATGGAACATAAACGTTCCGGGCGAATTTCTCCAGACATAACCCTCTCTCTGAGTTCAGGGTTATTACGGTCCTTTAAATTGAACAAAAGAGATCTGCCTCTTTCTTTATACTTCTTATTCACACCTCCAAATAATTTAAACAGTTCAGCTTCAATTTTAGATGCCAATATTTGTGGAAACTGATCTGCTGGTTGTTCTTCTCTGCTTCCATCGCCAGCAATTTTCTCATTTCTCAACTCCTGTTTTTCAGTGGCTGGAATTTCCATTTTCCCTGCAACTTCTATATCTGGTTCAAATACCCAGGAGAGCCCATTTCCCTGCAAGAGATCATCTCTCACAAAAAAGTTGTCACTGAATGAAGCATCTTCATCTTGAAGAAGATTACCATATTGAAAATCTTGCCCGTTGCATTTTCCAGCCTCCATGTCAGTAGATGCATTACCATTAGCAAAATTCCTCTGGGTTGCACTTTCAACATCTGGAGAAATGGCAGAAGAACCTTCCTTGGAGGGCAATGATTCCTTAGCCTCTGCAGATACAGCCTCAACAACATCTGAAGCAACAGATATAGATCCATCAAGTCGAGAA
Source organism: Trichilia hirta (assembly GCA_035221805.1). NCBI lineage: Eukaryota > Viridiplantae > Streptophyta > Magnoliopsida > Sapindales > Meliaceae > Trichilia > Trichilia hirta. The sequence goes on along the minus strand of JAWDEX010166541.1, from coordinate 9,782 downwards.
TTTTCGGGAATCTTTCCCGGCCTAATAGCAGCATCATTCATAGAACCTTTTTCTCCATTTGGAGATTTATCTTGAGAAACCAACGAAAGCGCAGCTGCCAAATTTTCCATCATCTTGGCCCTCACAGATCCAAACTGTTCAGTTTTAACCTTTGCAGATGATTGCATAGGAGCATTTTGATTTTTAAGCATTGATTGCTTCTGTTGCCCAGATTTACTGACAACAAATTCCTTTTGAACCACTTTCTTATTTGAGGCTAGAAAAGGTTCTGATCCTGGAGAGTTAGGAAGGAATTGCACCTGCTGCAAAAATCTTTTATCTGGGGCAGTTATTTGCTGCAGCCAAGGCCTACGTTCTGCTTGGGCCAGCCGCTTGTTAGGTATTGATGACTTCTGCATTGCAGTTCGCTTATTCAGTAATGGCAACTGCTGTGATGCTACATTATTTGACAATGTACCAAGCTCTCCAAATTGCCTGTTAGGTAGAAAATACTGCTGTGACACCATATTATACATTTGTGAGTCCATTTGCCCAATCCACTGATTTGATACCGGTAATATCTGTGACCCCAGATTATTGGAAATTGGCTGCAACATACCTATTTCCATCTTTGACATTGACATATGCTGAGATGCAGAACCACTATAACCAGATCCCGCTAGTCCAGCCTCCATGTTTGACATTGACATCTGCTGTAGTGAACTGGTCCCCAATCCCATCAACCCCACTTGCATAGATGTGTCCAATTTGGGTTCCAGCTGACCCATTTGGTTGCTTGGTATTGATAATTGCTGTGGTGCTAGATCATTCGACATACTAGATCAGCAGCACAAAATACATGCCGAAGAAACTGAAATATGATCATAAAAAACAAACAGGTTATTAACTTAACACAGTTTAAATCACATATGAGAGATGCAGATCCCAGCCATCACTGAATCAGCACTCCATGACACCTAAGTATGTTCTTTCACTTTCAGAAATTCATGAACACGAATAATCCTTAGTGAGCATTACCAAACCATGCACAGTCAAATCCAAAATTCCAAAATTTCAGAGGCATGCACTAAGCACCTCTTATACATTCAGGCAACTTATTAAATTTCTACTTCCAACAAGGTATTTTTTACAGAATAATAGACTAAGGACCGCTCATACATTCAGGCAAGTTATTTATAGTACATGTTTGAGAAAAGTATCATCAATTGAATAGTCCTGAAATCATTATCAATTAATAAGTACAAATCTCGTGTGATGAATAAAAATAAAAATAAAAATTCACACAAAGAATTGACTCCAACAAGAGAATAACAGCCAATATTTAACGAAAAGTGTCCTATCTAATTAAATACAACGGAGGAAGTTATCAAACACTAACCATACCATACCCATAAACATGTAATGAAAAACATGAGAAGAAATTGTTCGTTTCACATGAAATAGTCATATAATCATTAATACTAAAGAAAACAAATTCATTCAATAGAATACATACAGAATAAATTTTATCAATTCACAATAAGAAAAAAACCCTACTTACGGAATAATTACAACTAGAAATAGTCCCAGCAGCAAGAAGTGTAAACTCAAAATCGAACAGAACCGAATAGTATCTAAAACTTACCCATTATAAAGATCACGAAAAACAAAACACGCAAACAAATCGATTCCAAGTTGAGAAGAATACCTACTCGATGTTCGCCGAAGTGGTATCCTACGACGCCATCGAAGAACTAAGCTGGAGAGAGAGAAAGACAGAGAGTCTGCTAGACAGACGAGGCTTGGCTGGACTTGGCTCGAGCTCTATTTGGGGGGTAATATAAACCCTAGGAATTTTATGATCTGAATTAAAAGAGAGAATGACTTGACTCTCCGTGTTAACCTCCAGGGGCATTCTTTCTAGATACTAGCATAGTTGACACGTGTTGTTTGCTCGTGCTCCATGGGACCCACCACAAAACCAACGGTGTAGATTTATGTAATTTTGCTTAATGGATTGATTTAAAACCGTCGGATCTCCATGATTTTCTTCTTAATTGTATGCGACGGATAAAAAATTAATTATAAAGTTCAGCAAAATAGATTGGGCCTTCAAGTAATCCATTACAGTGATCCTAGAGAGATAACAAAGTAGGGGTGAATCTAGAAATAAGTAGCAAGTAGTGGCGGTTTCACAAGATCCGCAACCGGATATTGTAAAGATTCAGCCGGAAAAAATTAAAAAACCAAAAAAATGTTAAAAAAAAAAAGTAGAAACGTCACCGTTTTAATTGACAGGACAATATTTTACCATTCAACTTTCTTATATTGACGTCAGTGAAATTCCATCTCCGTTTATTAATTGAATAGAATACAAATTGCAGGAATCGTACAAATCAAAAAAAAATTTGTTTAAGATAATATCATAAAAATGCAGAGTTAACATGTTAAAAATTTTCGTCAACGATTTGAGAACTTAAGAAACGAAGTTAATGGTCTTGTGACTCTGGTATAACATAAAATCTAATACTTCTTGCATCTCGATGAAATTTTGCCAGTTAAAAAGTTGCCATTTCATAAATTATGACACTCGATTGCTGCTTTTGTTAATATCACATTTAAATTTAAAATTTTAGATTTTGTTTTTATTTAAGAAGAAGAGGAAGCATCTCTTTTTATATTTTCTATACTGTTGATACACAATATTTCCCACTTTCCACCAAACGCAGCAAACCAGAGAGATTTAGGTGTCCATCATTGGATGCCGCAATCAGTATATAACATTGCTTAATCGAAAGGCAAAATGCTTTTATATCTCCAATGGCCAAGCTACATCTCAGACGAGAAAAATAAAATGGATGAGCTTGGACAATCATCCAACCATAATAGAAGGGATCCTCAAGCTTCTTTTAACTGGCAGATCATACACGTGGAACAAAAAAAGAAAGTTATTTACGTTATTACATTAACGCACGGAGGTTATCAAGACATTGCCGGTCCTTCTATCACCCCTGTGTTGGTTGTCATTTGCCCCGGAGATTGAACCCAAAATCCCGGCACTCGCCCCTGAGATTGACCCCAAAACTGTCTCACCAACCTCACACTTGCATAGAGGACACAAGGCATTAATCTTTAGCCATTTATCAACACAATCCTTGTGGAAAAAATGAGAGCATGGCAACTCTCTCAGCTCATCATTGTTTGCATATTTTGCCAAACAAATGCAACAAACCTGTACACAGGTTGAAAACAATAACATCATTTATCAATAAGATGACAATGACATGATTGACAAAATATCAACAAGGCAATCAGCAACTTTGAAAAATGAGGTCACAATATGCAGTGTTCAAGGGTAATCATAGGCTTCATTGACAATATTAACAACTTGGCATTAAAAGTGGGCATTGCATACCACTGGTTCACATAGTAATCATAGTCATCTCACACTGATCCAATTTGTCTATTATAAGAACAACAGCAAACTACAGCCAGTTGATTTAACATAGAATCCAAACAGGTTGAGCACTGATAATTTAATAGATATGTAGATGAGAATGGCATTTGGAGCTATCGGATGCTTGTTCCCAATATTGATGATTATGAATCACAGTGATTTTTGAATTCATCCTAGTTATACACAGAATGTTATGTTTAGTACCCATTTAGAACAACAAATCAACAAGGTCCACAACCAAATATCCGAAACAACAATTAAAACCAGCAAATACTTACAGCATCTTCTCCCGAAATAACACGCTCCTTTTCCGTTCCTGCAGCCACAACACCGCCTTCACCAACATCAAAGCTGTTATCTCGATCATTACTGCTTCTAGCTTTCTTCAACTTGAACTGGTATGTTGGTAAAGCATCTATTGACTCTGCTGTTGCTCCTCTGGTCTGCGCCAGATCCTCTCTTAACCCAAGGACAGAAACTATACAAGGCAGGCAGCAGCAGATTGTTGCACATAAAATGAAGGGCATGGCATATCCAATACAGCTAATTGCAAGAAACACTATACATAACCTGCAATGCAAGAAATATGAAAACAGCATAAGCTCTAAGAAAGGATAGAATTTGAAACAAGTCAATGAGATAAATGCACAGGAAAGTACCTGTACAAATTAGGAGCATCGGAAACAGATGAATGCCCACCAAATATCCACACGTTGCCAATCACAAACCAAACAGCAAAGAAACAATCCAACGCCATTTTGAAGTATTCCACCAGACCCTTGAATCTGTCAACAGAAATTAACTAATTCATCATATAATGGTCAAGTAGAGCTCTTCACTGGCACAAAAATCAATAAGAAACAAAATACAAAAATGATGACAAAAGAAGGAATTAAAATGTGCCATAAAATCATTTAAAGTAGAACTCAGGAAGAAAAATGGATCCAGTTGTTTAGTTAGGTGAAACTTGAAAAGTATTATTGATTGAACCATGGAAACACTGTATTTGTTACAGGGCACAAAGGGTAAGTTGATTATGCACAAAAATTAACCTTCTTATGGAATGATCTCATTCTTGTGATATAACAAGATGGTATCACAAACAGTAGGCCAATTTAATTTGATTGAGCCAACAACAAGTGAAGGAGATGTGGGTGAAAAAGAAAGAACAATCAATCATTATAAGATATTGGAAAATAATATCTTAGGATTGTTTTACATCAGATCACAAACCCAGAACGCCATAATTCATGTTTGCCCAAAGTAAAGTTCCACATTCTAGACCATAATCCTCCCAAGAAACTAGCATCTACTATTGTCAACCACAAGGAACTTCAAATGTTAAGCAGGAGATGCAACTAATGCAACTATAATAATGAGTAGACATCTGTCATCAGTGCAATTAGACGGATGAAAAAAAAAAAGAGTAGATATCATTATCCCAAGATGAACAATAAGTACCTAGATTCATACCTTGCACTCATTACACCTGTAGTTTGCCCACCTCTATGGGATGTAATAGGAACCCGGCGATCTTCCCCTTCTACAGTTCTAGGGACAGAAATAGAAAAGGGTGTGGCAGGGGCATTTATGCGAGCTGAACTATTTCGAGGTTGCCCAGAGTCAGTCTCTGAAACCAGGTTACTTTGACGATAACGCCAATAGAGAAAAGGAAGGGTTGCAACACATCCAGATGCATAACCCACAACCCATTCAAACAAAGGTGCACGTGGATGCTCGTTTCTTGAAATGGATAAAACAACTATAGCTGCAACAATCTGGCTCAATGTGAGAACTAGCTCAATAGATATCCATAAACCAGAATTCAACGGACTCCTGCGACGGCGGTTATCCCCTCTCCTTGTGAATGTGACATTCCTGGGGTTTGATCCACTGGAAGCAGTTGATGGTTGAGAATTGGGAGTTCTTGCACTAGCTGAAGATCTTTCTTCACAATGTGTAGAATCTAAGCTATTAGAAGTTCTATCATGAGATAAGGTAGAGGAGGAAGCATCAGTAATAGGTATGTTGATAATGTGCTCGTTATTGTTAATGCTCTCTGGCTGCTCCATTAACAATGGGCAAGTGTCGATTTCAGTTTCAGTATGTAGTCCCACAGAGGGAGCGTCCATCTAAGTTCACCAATGCAATTGGAAATAGTGAAAGCATAGAATCATAGGCCAATATACCAACTTTTCAGCTATTTTTAGGCAAGCTTCTACCAAAGAGTGTTCAAGCTGTATCCGCAAACCTAAATTACTTGGCACCACAAGTTGTGGATGATTAACAACCTACATACTGTAAAACAAAAAAATGAACCAAGAACAGAATCAGAATTACTTCGTTTTCCCTTTTACAGTATGCACCAACATCCACCTATGTTCACAACAGTTTATGAGTCAGTCTAAGCCAACTGTTTGTTCAAACGAAAACATCCTTGCGGATATTATTGAAAAATGTTCCGTCTTCATTTTAGTTGGTTTTTCCCAGCAACCAAAAACACTTAAAGCGTATAAAATTTGGACAATTTTACAACAGACCACGACCTCTTCTGTACGATCAGATCCGTATATACCCACAGATGACAGAAGTATCAAAGCTAATTTTATTTAAAAAAGTTCATCTTGAAAGAATCAAAGAAAATATTTTGAGTCAAATGAATGTGATTTGAATTAGGAACCCTTTCCCAGAAATCAATGCCATTTTCTTGACTGAACAAGAGATTTGATTCAACGAAGCTAAAACCTCTGAGACTTTAGTTACAAAAATGATAAAAAAAATTCACAATTCGAAGTCCTTTTCAATTTCTTCTCCTATCCTTATCAGAAACGAAACAAGGCAATATAAACTCAATCATATTTCCAATCGTGAAGAAAAACTAGATAAAGTTAACTATGAAAAAAGCAAACTCATCAAGAAAGTTTACAGCTCGAATAGTTAGATTATTATCCAATCCCAAACATTCAAAACACTAAGGCAAATATAGAAAGAAATTGAAACCCTTAAACCTTTTTAGGCGCTAAAATTTCCACAATATGGTTAATTAAAAATTCGAATAATCTACTCACAACCCATAAAACAAACAACACCGAATTATTTAGTAATTGACAATTAATTTCCTTTTAAATACAAGAATCAAAGAAACCCTAATGTTGACTAATTTGTAAAAGATGATCGAGCAATCAAAGAACAGATAGCAAACTAAATTCACCATGGCAAACGACTTCAGCAGAGATACAGGAATGATATTGCTAAACCCGCAGTGAAGGCAGCGATTGGAATGCAGTGGAGGAAAATAAGGTAGATGGTGTAACGGTGTCGTTTCTGATGGAGGGATTTTCGTGTTTTTATTTTATTTTACTTTCGTTTGCAATGTAGCTTTCTTTCTTTATATGAGAGAGCGTCTCCGCTATCGACCACCCTTTCCTTGTCTACATGGTCTGAGAATAGACTTGTACGTGTACAAGTATTAAATGCCACACTCCCCAGACAAAATTGTAATTATAAATTGGACGAAAATGGCTTACTAAAAATAACAAACAAATCCATAAATTTATGATTCAAGTACTTATAATTTGTTTTCTGTAATAATAAAAATATGTAAATTTACATATTTTTATTAAAAACTTAGAATCTATTCATTAATACCCTAATTTTTTTATTAATGACATGGTATGAAGGAATGATCTGAACCAATTTGATATTTTCATCAATTACGAGAATTAATTTGTTAAATTGTTTTAATGATAAAATTTTTATGAACGCAATACATCCATTTTTATTTACTCGTGAAATATCTGATTTCACCAATTTTACATTTTAAGGCATCAGCAGGTGCAGGTGCAAGTTAAGATTTTTTTTTTTTTTTTTCGCATGTCAAGCATCGAGATATAGACAATCATAACTAATGGAACCACCTGACGTGGCAACTTTTGTCCACCTTACCAAATTTACAATTTCATCGTCACTAAAATCACGAACCATACCCATGATTAGATTCCAACACTTTCTAATCTTGCGTAATCAAAGATGAAATCTGAACCGTTATTTTATGGGTACCAAATATTATTTATTAGACACCTGTAATTACAAGCGAGTGAGTGTAGCCCACTCTCTAATAGGAATAGGAATAGAAATATAGGATTATACTCTGTACAATTCAAAGGTGATACCTTGAAGATAAAGCTACTATCCATAACAATCAAAGAAGATAAAAATAATGCAAATTTCATTCACAAACTTTAGCTAAAATGTGACCAGATTGTCCAGGAAATAAGCCCAAAACTTTTAATAAGAGTTGGATTCAGATCAGACGACTACCAGATTATTTCCTGAACTAATTGCTATTGCGGCTGAATGGTCCACAAAACTTCTTAGGAAGCATTGATCATCCCACACAGAAGTAAAGGCAGATAGAGAATTAAAAAATAAAAACAAACTGACAACCGGCTGTCCCAGGACCATACAAAAAAGAAATCCCACCAACCTACACCGTTGCTTCATACAGTTTTTTTCTGGGGGGTCTTCCCACCACCTCGAATTGCAGGTCAAAGAGGGGGGAAAAAACGGAACAACATTTGAAAAATGGAGGTTAACAGGCAATTGACGTTGCAAAAGGAGTCACAAGAACAGCAGTGTTTCCAGCTATTGGCTGGAGACCCGCTGCATTTTCTAGTCGCTCCCATGCTTCCTTCCGCTTCTCAGCTGCCAGGCTTAGTCTTGCTTCTTCTTCTCTATACTCAGCATGGCAAGATAAGAACAGCACATCATCCATATCTGCGAACATCTTCCTGACATTCATGGTGAGGTTGAGCACTGCTTGGTTCCAGTGGCTTTGACTATTTTTCTCTAAAACTGGAAATAAAATGGGCAGAATCACCCGCCGGTTATGTGCAATCAAGTTGACAATTTGATCATTGTTCCACAAAAAAAGGGCCCTCTCAGCCACCTGTAACAAATGAAGTTAAGATTATGTATCTTGGAACTTCTTTCTCCACATTACAGGTTCACATTTCATAAGTTTAATACAAATGCAAATACAAACATTACTAAGTAAAGAAGAGACGGAGGGAGGGAGAGATGGCCATTCAACAAGGAGCAGGGAAAAGCTGCAATTACAAATTGCCATTTGAGAGATCAGATAAAAGAATACAAAATACCAAATTATATAAGTTTCCATGCAGCAAAACCACACAAAGGGTCAAAGATCACCATGAGACATACAGAAGACACCATTAATGATTCTATTAGAATATTAGGAGAACAGTCAACCAGAAACAAAAAGGTTTATCCAAAACAGTTGAATTCTATCACCCAGTTCAAGTAAAAACAAACCCATACAAACCAAACAGATGTCAAAAAAATAAAGAAGAAATTCTTCCAACAGCCACTACGAAATTTTTTTCGAAGCCATTAATCCACATTAGATACTTGAAAATTTCATTCCCAGCATCACAACAAACAAAAATGATATGCTCTAGAACAATTTTTTTTTTTTCTTTTAAAGCTAAATTATCTAATTGATTTCTTTTTAAACCAATTAACTAAATACTTAATCTTCTTCATTAACAATTCACAATGGCACCAAAAATCCCAAAAATGCAACAGTAGAAAACTCTTCAGAGCATGAAAGGACCATATTGGCTCTACTTGGATCCTTGGAAAGATGAAAAAAAGCTCCCCCTCAAACTATTGACTTGACTTTGGATTCACAGACTATATCATGAGTTCAAGATGGACCTAGTCAGTCACTTGGGATGGATTGCTTTGTCATAGAAATTTGTGATACTAGAAATTGCAAATAGCTATGTGGTTTGTAGGGAACAACGATCACAACCAACAGTAGAACAATTGCATGCAAGGCTGCGAATCAAAAATCCACATAGCTCCAATGAGGGCTCTAGGTACCGCACAATTTTGAGTTCTTAAGAGAAAATCTTCGCTGAAGTAACGTGAAGCAGAAATATTGAAATGGAAGAAAGCAAGATTGGATCTAAAAAGCATGCTTAAAATACATGAGTAAAGAAACAAAAGATCTTATATACTCCTTGAAGGGGAAAAGAAGCTAGGTGCCAAACTTAAGAAAAACTATATGCAGCATTACCTTAATTCTTAAGCATAGGGGATTAAAAAATTCATATAATAGGCCGGGAAACAGTACCTGGAAGTGGAAACTGTTAACGCAGCATCCAATACGCCAGAACAATGGAACCATGACCTTTTGAAATTCCACCATGTTGATTGCTTCCAAAATCTCTTCTAACTCACCGAGGAACATCACCTCCTTCTGGCTATTAGTTATTGGCCAGTATCTCAACAACCCATTGATCACCATACTCGCCAGCTT
>JAWDEX010166531.1:0-16960 GCA_035221805.1 Trichilia hirta | reverse complement strand
CATTGGTCCACCATCTGACCATCTGGCAGTTCATCAGTGACAAGGATCTTATTTCCAAATCTGCAATGTCAAATATCAAAATAAAATTTGCTATCATGGAGAGCAAGAGTAACAAGTAATAAAGACAAATAAGAATATTTGCAGGACAACAAAAGACTAAAAGAGCATTGGACCAATGGAAGTACCTTGAAGCTTCCATTTGGATATCCTCTTTCAATCGAGCTTCCATTTGTTCAACCCTAACCCTGTTGATTCCCTACTTCAAAATACAATGTCGTGACTGATTTGCAAGGAATATAAGCTGTGATAAGTACTAAGAGTCCCGACCTGGAGTGGTATGCATGGAAACCGATACATTCAACAATTCAGACTCCCAAATTTTCAATAAATGAAGCTACTAAACAGACATAAAAGGTTCACGCACTAAGAGTATATCACAATAAACTGACAGTTGAGTGCCAAAGACAATTCCAAAACAAATACTAGTTTATAGAATAGCACTATAACAAAGTAATTACACTGGCCTTGATCTCACGTCAATACTCTTTTGGAATCAAAATTCATGCTTCAATCATATTCATATCACAAGGTAGCTCACCATCCAAAAATATGCAATGCCACTTCCAATACTAAGATATAAAAAATTAGGATCATTTTTAAAAAATGCCTCTATGCTAAAATGGTTTAAAAAAGCAACAATTTATGTCAGCAAAGGTGAAATTTCCATAGAATACATACTGTATATTCGAGGTTGGAGAAAGGTTTCTCTGCATCACGCAAAACAAAGGGACGTCCATTAATGTACACCACCTGCATCAGAAATATAATGTTTTAAAAAATTGGAATGAATAAATTTAATATACTAATCAATTTTTAAATTGTTTATCAAATTATCATATGTCACAGATGTAAAGAGTCAACCACAGTCAACAAGTCATAAAAAAGTATCTTGTCTTCTTTGCAGAAAATGTTCACTACAGTATTGAAAAGTATACTATATAATAATCAGCACCTATAAGTCAACAGGTGTTCATTTTATTAGTTTTACTTCCATGATTTGTGCCTGTGTAGTCCCAATGATTTGAATAGAACTCCTCATATCAATGACATAAGAACTTCTATTGTCTCCACGGAACTATGATTTCTTAACAGTAACACTGCCAAATTTCAGTCCAATGCCATAAGTTGACACATTGACGTCAAAATTTGGTGCAATAACTGCTCACGATCCACAGAATATAGTAGTTGGCAGTCTAATAAACAGTAATCATCTTATGCATGCATGCATGATATGGTAATGATGAAATTTTGACATCACACAGAATCTTCTAAAACAATAGAGACATTATAGAGGATTTTTTGCCATACCAGAATACTAATAATCCCTACAGAAACCTCTGTGACGGTAATTTTCTTTCAGTACTTGAAAGTATCATGAGAGATATTTCCACAACAAATTTTATGTTTATTTAAGTTTCAAATGCTTTCGAAGTATTAAAGATAAATAGATAATATCTCAATGTTTTTATTCAGTCACGCAAAGCCCAAACATCAACTAAATCATACCATTATGACCACATAGTAATCAACAAACAAATCTTGTATGCTGGTGAATCTTACCGGTTCCTCACGAAGGCTAATCCAAAGAACCTGCACTCCTTTTCCCTCTTTTTGGGCTCCAATATGCTTAAGCACATTTCGTATTCCCTCAGTAGTTGGAATCGCAACACCATGAACACGCAATGAGTCGGCCTAATAGTAATCATTGAAGGACCAGAAGAAAAAAATAATTAAATGATGTAAGGTGGAATTGTTGTCATATGGAAAATATCAGTGGTCCAGAGGGGTACTGACGTAAGACTAAACAAGCATGAACAGAATCTGCATCACAAAACACAAAGGCATATTTAAACCATAACGCAAATAACTTATTAAGCATTGAAAAGCTGTGGTTGAGTATTTAAAAACACCTACATACCGAAGTACTTCAAAATGACAAAGCCTTTGGCAATGGCAAAACGTAATTGTGCTACACAATTGAAATTGGATGGAATTAGAGGTCATTCTCTTTTTCTTCTTTTTATTTTTATAAAGAAGAAGAAGAAGAAAATACAGGAATCCACGTCTTCAATTTCAAAAAATTGTGAGCATTTATGACAGTCTATGAAATAGGTGCGCTAACGCCAAAATTTTAGAAAGAAAATCAATTCGGCGTAAAATCATTCCCGTCACATACATGATGTATTCCATAAAATGGTCAAAGAAAAGGATGAAAGCACAAGACTGAAATAAGATGAAGGAAATCTAAGCACTTTCTCCGAAATTCTATCCGATATACTCTAGCAACAAGAATTCAATAGAATTAAAGGAAGAACCGGACGAACCTTACGGTAATTGGGAGCACCATCGATCTGAGGAGTCAATCGTTTGTTTTGACAGCCAGGGAAATGGTCACTCTTGAGAAGGGCTCTTTTCCCCAGCACTGACCCCCCTCTCAGCCTCATCACTTGCTCTGGCTCTTTTGGCATCGACATTTCTCTTTTTAAATCTATTTAACTCTACTGCCACTACTACTATTCTAGCTATTCACAATTCAACCTCCACGAATTTAACAATAATTATCGTCATTATAATTATTGTAATTAATATAACATCTACATCCACTAAATTATTCAGCAACACTATGATTGAAATACTCGAATATTTATAATATTTATGGAATGGGTAAACCACGCACTCCACAATCCCCACGACACCAAATTCTTACTTGAAAGAACAGAAACAACAAATTCTTTCTTGGAAGAAGAAGTATTGAGAGAAACTGAAAGAGAAAAGGTTAGAAGTAAACTTTATGAGCTCAGCTAACCCCAGCCTCATCGTCAACAGTCAGGTGAGGCGAGGTGGGTAGTATTTATTGGGACAAGCGTCAAAAAATTCAAATGGGGTGGGGATAGGGGTTTTTGATTACTTTCTTGGTTTTGTGAGTTGAAAGTACCGACGGAACAACGTGAAAGACGTGTGTCTGGAGAAAATTATATTAATTTTGTTTTTCAAAATTTTTTGGTCGTAATTTCATAATAACGCGTCCAAACTTTGCAGTGGTGACTTTTTGGTCCGTGGATGCGGCCATCAGAAGTCGCCACCTAGTATCGCTTTCTTTTGGATAACTACTTAACCCCTCACCCCTGACTTACTTTAATATTATCTTCTTCCGTAGCTAGAAAAAGAAAATTTGGTCATAATCTTTATAAATAATAATATTTATTATATATATAAAAAGATAAAATTAGGATTCGATTTTTGGTGCCGGAATTTGTTTTTCTTCAACAATCTTGTAAGTAGTGAATGTTGATCAAATTTTGTCACTACAATGTAAGAAATGAATGTTAATTAATATACGTCACAAATTCATGTAATTATGTGGATGATAAGAAAGGTAATAAAATTGATAACTCAGAGAAAAATTAAATAAATAGGAAGAAACTGTTGGGAGATTGTCTTGTACGTAGGCTTATGTGACCAAGAAGACATAAGGAGTTGAGTCACGGCACAGACCTCTCAACCGTGAAATATTTTCTATTTGCAAGAATTCAAAAAATGGAATATAGAAGATAAAACAGAAAAAAAGGAAGTAATTTCGATTTCTTGTGTTTCAAGAAAAGGAAAGATATGTTAAAAAATTCAAATTCAAATTCAAATTCAAAATGTTTTATTCTCATCATAAATATCACATAAAAATAATTTTAAATATTATATTTAATTTAAAAAATTTTAATTTATATAAAATTATATCTCAAATAAATAGATTTTAATCAAAGTAAGGTAATATACAAACTTCGAAGATATAATTAAAATATTATTTAAATACTATATTTGATTTTCTTTATATTAATCTCTCAACTATCAATAATCTTTATTTATTTGAATAATAAAAAATTTATTCTTTTTATATTTTAAGAATCAAAATCTTGTTGCTCAAAAAAGAATACGACGACGAAAAAGATACGATGGCAACATTAATAAAAAATTTGTAAATAATGATATAAAATATAATGAAAAGAATTGAATTCTTTGCAAGTGAAAATTAAATAAAAGAAGAATGTGGTTGGCGAGCCGCCAGAGTGCCAAGACACACGCTGGCCCCCATCAGTTTGCTGACTAAAAATTCAAAAGCTTAAACTGACCACGTGGCAGGAAATGGGTAAATATGTTAAAAAGGTGGTGTTGTTTTTTTTTCCTTGGAGGGGAGCTAAAATGCATTGTAGTCTTTTTAAGAATCAAGGAATGCAGAACAAGAGATTCTGTAGTTATTGATTCTGTCGTGTGCGGATTTTAGTAACTTAGATCTCCCTACCAATGGCTGAGCACATGCTGGCTCGTTCACGTGACAGCAGGTGACCCCTTTCAATCTGAACAAACTTTGAAAGTATCAAGTTTTTGAATTTCTACGCGCACCGCAAAATTAACACCTAGTTCGGGCCAACAGGTTTGACAACCGTGGGAATAAAAAAAAAAATGAATTGGGCTTTAGGTCTTGAAAATTTAAAAAAAAAAATACTTATAATAATATAGGTTTTACTTTATACAGATTGCCTTTGCCTTGTGGCTTGCGCAAGACTCGTGCCATCCATTATTTCATCGAAATTGCCTTTATTTGCCATGACTGCTTGTTCTTGCTGCTTCAGAATATATCGATTTTATCATTGTGAAGAAACTACATTAAAGAAATAAGGGAATGACAACAGTAAATTGATATATTTATGCAGTGTAATTTTAAAACTCCAATACTATAAATTGATATATTTATGCAGTGTAATTTTAAAACTCCAATGTACTATACAAGACAAAATTTAAATTTTGAAAAGTAAAATTTAAAATTTGATTCTAAATTTTTATTATTTTAATTTTTTTATATTTAATTTTATGTTTGAAATTTCAAAATTTGAATAATACAATATATTAAAATTTTAAATTATATTACACAGTGTATTAATGTATTGATAAATTGATATATGATGACTAATTCCCATAAATCAAGTTACCTAATTATTTCTAACATTCCCGACGGTTGATGTTCGAGGGCATGACCAACAAATCAATCATAGCACTAGCCTTAGCCAAAACTACAGGGTGATTAATAGATGGCGTGGTACAACAAATCCATTCAAAACTGACTCATGATAATAACAAGACAATGTATTAAAGCAAAGAAGATTTGACAATTGCCATCTAAAATGAAATGGCATACGATAAGCACCCACATTTAACATCAACCGTAGTAATAATGTTACGATATACCGATTATTAAAAATTTAAAATTGGTCCCATTTTTACCCAACATAATTGCCGTTGATACATTCAATTTCGTAATACAGGGGCATTCCAATTCACGCTTTGAAAACATACGTTCCACTATTTATCATGTGATGCATAAATAACAGTATTAGAGGGTAGTACGGTCTACTGTCAAGCTGAAGCATCCTCGAGTATTTCCACGGTTACAACCTCTTTAACAAGATTTTTGTCTGAAGGCAAACCAGCAACTACATCCTCTTCAATGCCGCACTCATTTGTTCCTCTCATGAACTTAAAGTAACCATCCTGCAATGCAAAATAAACAGGAATTAATAGACAATAGAGAATCTAAGCTCCAGTCAATTAGATTTTCAGTGTGGACAAGAAAATTTTGATCAGAACATACATCACCCCAGCCTCTATTCCACTGGTTAGCAAGAAGCTGAAACAGAAAATAAGTGATGATCCCAATTAGTCATACGGGTAATATCTAGATATTCACGATTCAATTAGTTTTAGTTCTCAACATACCCAATAATCCTTGCCATCATCACTAGTCCCCCACCCAATGAGCTTAACAGCATGACCTCCCATAACATCACCTGTTATGTGTTTGTAAACCCCGGACTTATAATGAGCGAAATCCTGTAAGATGGTTAAGAAACCATAAGCAAGAAAATAAAATATATTGTGAATTTGGTTTCAAAAATTTTAAAAATCCATAATAATTGAGCAAGCATGGTTTAGAATAAGTGACAAATGAAAGGAGAGATCAACAGAAATAGAATGGCGGTTAGTAACCACCACCACGGCTGCACTTCCAAAATGAAAATACATAATAATTTCTTCAACTTCCCAGCAATTGCATAAAAATTCATAAATTTTAAGATATGATGTCAGGATTCATATCCACAAAAGCAACAAATCGGGTAAGTGTTGGATTCACCTCGTAAACTGTGAAGGAAACCTCAACTGGTCCATTCTTATAAACTTCTGCCATAATGTTGTATGGATCAGAATCAATTCTATATGCACTAACACTGTAGTGCTTTGAATCTCTCCAGAGCTGGTTTTTGTTGACACACCTCCTTGCACACTTTGGTGTAGGATATGCAGGCTCGCAACCAGGGTGTGAACAGCCAATATCATCAAAGTATGGATCACACTGCCAGATAGTAAAATTTTGTTTATTGTTTGAATACATGGACCACAAATGTAAATCAGGAATATATGTAGTATAATCTAAAAGAAATCCAAAATTCATGAAACAATCTGAACTGCAACATATAATGAAAAACTAAACCCACAAAAAACCAATAAATTAATACCTCTTCAGTAACAACACCATCACGGATAAAATATCGCCAGGCATTAATAGGATAACCCCCATCACAGCCATCTCCACACATAAAGCCACAGCATGCTAAAAGATCGTTAACTGAGAGAGAGATGTTCTGCAATGAAAGATATGGAGATGATGAACATGTATCTTCATTTGTTCTTAAATAACAAATATATTACATTTCCAAAGGCCCAAAGATATTTCCAAGTTGTAGTTCAGAAGTTCGAATTACCATGCCAAAATGGATGCAGAAACGATCAGACAGTGATTCAACAGCACCAAAGGCCCAACAAGAACCGCAATGACCCTAATCACCAAATCCAAAACATACCCAGAATTTATAAGCTGCATCCACGTGTAGGGAAAGGAAAACATTATTGCAACAAAAGCCAAAAAGAACTAACAACGACCCTGCATCACCAAATCCCAAAATGTGCTGGGAATTTACAACTAATTTACATATAGAAATAGGATTCAGTATTACCTGATCTTTATACGAAAATTGATCCAGCATTTGACACATGAAATGTGAAAACATCAGCACCATTTCTGAAATAAACCTAAAAATATAGCAAAAAAGCAAGGCAAGTAGCTTACCAAGAATCCTGCTAATGGTGCTGCATTGTGACCAAGCTGTTCTTGCATCAAAGCTTTTCGGCAACTTTAATGATTTATCATGAGTTACAACAGGAACACCCATAAGCTCTTTCTTAGGTGTTGGCATCACTCCAAGAAGGTGCTTAAATTGCCCAACCTATACATCAAGAGAAATAAAACTGATCAGCAACTATCTCCTCACAAAAAAAAATTATCAGAAACATAGTCCTGCTGATTCAAAACTTACAGTGTAATTACTAAAGCAAGGATTTCTGATAGCTTCCCATCCGGCCTTAGGGTTATCATTTACTTGTTTGATGATTGCATCCTGCTTGACCATGAACCACCGGAAGAACCAAATCAAATGATTTGCAACTCAACCAAGCATAAAAAGAACGGATATTTTTTTTTCTATTTAAAAAAAAATCTTAAAATCACCTGAAGAATGTGAGAGTTAAGCTTGAGCTTGGGAACTGGTTTCACTGTCAAAGTCTGCATATAGTACCAAATCAAATAACTTCAAACAGCACCCTCTAAATTTGAAACTTAGTAATCCAAGAAATTAATCTAGTCCGAATTAACACAACCAAAAGGCAAGACATAATCTTCTTCATAGTGGTCCAACCACCAAAACAATATCTAGAATCAGTTTGTTGGATGTGTATCTTATGGTAAACTCCCACCGCAATCTTGATAGTTCCCGCTAACATGCCAAATCTAAGTTATAAATATTTATCCTCGTATTGACTATAATATGCAACTAAATCATCAAATACGCTAAGTATCTTCATCAACTCCCTCATTTTGTTATTCAAAGGCCGTTGGTATTGTCTGAGATACGAGTAAGCCCCCTACCAGAATTTATATCAATCAGGACGAAATTATTATCCATCCGTTTTATGATGACAATTATGGAACCAAAATATAGTAGTTACTAACTTTTGTATTCTAGTCATCTGGGCCTACCAGCACATTGCGGATACAACAACATGAACCGATTTGTCACAAAAGCAAAAGCTGATGCAAATGATTTCCGCAGAGACAGTCGAAAACTGATTGGAAAAGCGTAGAACTACGTGCATAAACCAACAAATTTAGGATTCCACATAACGAGAAAAGAGAACAGACGAGGTCGTTAGCACATACCTTCGAGGAGACGGCACCAACAATCAAAAGGGTAACCAAAAAGAGGCTAATTGACGCCATAGGTGGATCGTGGGATTGAAGAGAGGGGAAATGAAAGCTGAACTTTCTTGTTATGTGAGCCAACCTATCCCAGTCCCTTCCTTATTGGGTAGAAATAGATGAAGTTAATTAAGATAATAATAAAAAAAGGGCGTCCAATAATTGAGGGGTCTGGGGATTCAGCAATCCAAGCCAACGTAACGAAGAAAGCCTTGTTGCTCACTTCATCGCCTAAGATTTTTATAGTTTGGCGGGCATTCGTGCATTCGGTTGTAACTATCCTGCCTCTTAATTCTTAATTCTATTATTCTAATTTTAAACTATTAAAAATTAAAATTAAAAATAATTAAAAAAATAATTTTTTTTTTTTTAATTTTTAGGTATGAATGGATTTAACATGATAATATTAATTATGATATAATCCAAGTTTTTTCTTTTTATCAATTAAATTAATTTTATATTTTTGTTAACAATACTATTAAACTATAATACAATAATATATATGTATATATCCTAGCATGTGTTTTTAGTTTTACATAATTTGGCATTCGTCATTGTGATTGGCTGAGACACCGGTAATGTCCTCATACACTGATAAAATAACTGTTTTCGGATGTAATACAAAAGATTAACTCAGCCAATTGCAAAATTTTTTTAATTATATTTTAATTTAAATGATGTGCTATTTATTAAATGAATAATAAATGCTACATTTTTATAACTTTTAAAATTGTTTCTCACATTATCAAATTATTTAATACAAAATTACAATAAAAAATTGAAGACATCAAAACCAAATGATGCTATTTTTTAATTTAAGATATTAAAAAAATTACCATTTTATTTATATAATAAAATTCATTCGTCAATAGTCTCAAATGTTGTTAGATTAAAATATTTAGGGAATAATACATACTATTTTAAGCACTTGCCATATAATTTCCTAACATTTTTGCATTAAATATCATACGTTACCCGTATTCCTTGTGTTTGATGCGCATACGAAACGGAATTCGGCAGTCTATTGGCGGTTTTAGGCTTGTCGTGGGCTAAGAGGGAGTGATATAAGGTAAGCCCCAATTCCTCTGAAAGATTCGATTCAGTCAGCTTGGCTTTTACTCTAGTCTGCCTTTTCTTTTTGTCTACCTTCTTTAGTCAAATGTCGCATTTCGAGTTCTTGGTTCATAAAGCTATGTGCCTATGCATCAGAAAGGCCAAACGTTCGTAATTAATTAACCAATTTCGCAGCATCCTATTGTTTAAAACCATGTGCTAACATGTGCATTGCAGTTTACTGGTAATCCTTCAGAGAAAATAGAAGCAAGCAACAAGAGAAGCAGTCATCAAAACACTGGCAATATAAAAGCTTTTACACAAGATTTAGGAACTAGATGTGGTGTAAGTATTAGCTAGCATCTTAGCAATCGATGTAAAGCATCAACGTACAGGAAGACACTCATCACCTGTATCATCGGTAGCTATTTATAAACTAAGACTTTCTGGATGAAAATGTCGATCTAATAGTTGATAAATTATTACATATAACATGCTTCTTTTATCTATCAAATCCATTCTAGCAGCTTAGATAGAAAGACCAGTTGAGGGAGATGCAGCACTCTTAAAATGGTTGGAGTCGTCCAGGAGAATCATGAGCATGCTGCAATGTGTCTGTTAAAGTCTTGAGTGCCTTGTCATAAGATATAAATCCCATAAACCAAAATTCATAACCATCCCTGGTGATAATATGGATGTATTTTTCAGGAGGGTTCAATCTGCTCGTAGAAGGATTTACTGTTCTCACCTGATCAAGATCCACCACCACCTATGTGTTGACAACATTTCAGTGTCAGAAAATAGTTAAAAGGCCAATTTAGTATAAAACTAATGACAAATCAGAAATCCTAAATCAGTTGAACACAACAATGCCTTTTGACCCAGTAACTTAAATAGGTGAGAGTCATACTTGCGCAATGTGAAAGCTATCATGTACAATGTCAATCTCTAGATTAGTTTGTACAAAATCCATGAGAGAACCATTTCTTAGCAAAAAGAAACTGTGATACCTTGTAGTATATCAATTGCTGCTGTCCAGAGGAGGAATAGTGACAAAGGGGTTTATCACTGCAGAAGGCCATCCTTTTAGTTGATATGTAGAAAGTCCCAATCACAGGTCCGGTGGAAGTTGATAGATAGCAAGCATAAGCCTTTAAGAGCTTCTCTCCAGGCAATATATGAAATTCCCGTTGGAATACTTTCTCATGTCCTCCTCCTGTAAGCAATCTTGTCCCTTGAGCAAGTTTTGCCATTGCTGCATCACTGAGCCTAGGACTGACCTTGACTGTTGCCAAAAAATAAAATTTACAAAATTACGTGCCGGAACACACATCTAAAACAATTCACAGAAATATTTGAATCATGCAATCAAAGAGCAAGAATCATGATTTACTTCAGGATTATTTATAGCCAAGGCACTGGAAGTGACGAGAAAAAGTTGCAATATCGAATAGCCCATTACAAGACTCTCACATAACAAGTCAAAATCTTCATTGCTATCACAATGAAATCTGGACTATTCTTTCCTGTAATCTAAGGTTAAAATTTCACAAGAGAAAAGGAGAGAAGAGTGAATTAAAAACAAGAGGAATTCCCCCGAAATCATTTAGAAGATAAAAAATGAAATCAACAACACAAGCCAATTGTCTCCCACCAAAATGAGGCAGAATGACCCATGGATATAAAAGAGTATCTTGACAGGTCCTACTCATAGATGATACAACTGTGTTATCAACCTAAGATGATAACCTAACCTACCCAGCTTCAAAAGTGTGCGATCGGCTCAATTTATGAGCAAGCAACGAAGTGCCTCTGCAAGATACTGTGTATGATTTCAAAGATTTGTGAAGAATGGCCTTCGATAACAGCATTAAGAGAAGTGCAAATTAGTTATATAATTCAAACATAAAGGATCTTAGATAACAGCAATAAAAGAGTAGGGCAAACTTGTTATGCCATCCAAACGTAACAAGCACCGCAAGCTTGAGGCAAGTTGAATCCTAAAACAAAGAATAAAATTAGACTCCATAACCAAACTTATAACTCATTGCTTTGGGACAACAAACATTCTCACAAAACCCATTTTAACCTGAATTTATAAAATTAATATTGAAGAGAGTGCTCCACGTAAATTCTTCACCAATATGTGTTTATTACTCTCAAGCCTTGTTATTACAAACTATATTATGCTATTCTTCTCCAAATTGAGTCAAGGTAAAATTGACTCCATAGAAGATGACCGAGACAGGCAATGGCTCGGTTCATGAAATAGGTAAATGTCTCAGGCAGAGCTCAATACAAATAGTAATTTGGACTTGGAGACCACACCAATTTTTCTTATTTTCATTTGAAAAAAAATTCCGCTACACGTAGATTATTACGCCCAATAAGCTAGATTCAAGTGTTTTTCCAATTTCAATCAAGAGGACGTAAATTCCTCCATTGTGCTAATTATCAGAAAAGAAAGAAAAACTTTTAAATGAGTTTTTATGGAAGAGATTTACGGTGATGCCAGACGTCGTCAGCAAGCATCTCAGCTTTTCTGGTGGCATCTTCAACCCTTTTCCCGCATCGGTTTAACATTTGACATATTGTATTTGTGCCCGTCGGCCCTGAAACACCATCAACATTCATTTTGTAGGATAAAATAACACCATCATCAATCCTATGAGCAGTAACTAATTAATTCATTAAACCAACACAAATTTCTATAGTTATAAACTCACTGTTGCCATCTGCAGGAACAGGAGAAATCTGGAGATAAGGGTTGCTATTATTGTTGTTGTTGCTGCCGTTGTTATTGTAATTCATGTCGTTGGGATGGAAGTAATTGGAGGAAGAAGAAGAAGAAGAAGCTATGAGCTGAGTTTGTGATCGTAGAATTGTTTTCTTTCCATTTTAATTTTGTATTACTGGAATTGCAATATTCTTGATAACGAACAATATTTTTGGTAAAATATTGGTCTGCGAATCTAAAGTAAGGTATACGTCACTATCTACGTCGAAGATGATATTCCCTTCACCCTCATTAAAAAAAATAAATATAATATTTATTTTGTTCATTTTTTTAAATATTTAAAAAGCCTTAATTAATTTTTTATTATGAGTATTAATTTTTCTTTCTATACTAATAAAAATATTTATTTTACTTAATTTTCTATTGCATAAAATACAGGTCTACGATATACAATAATAGAATACGATAAAAGGATTATAAAATTTAAGAAAAAATATAGATTGTTATTTATAAAGAACTTGAATATGCAAAAACATAAGAAAAAATTACTAAAATATAATAAAATTAAAACAAAATATGCTTATAACTAGAGATGATATTTCATGAATTCTATCTCAGATAATTATAAATTATAGAGATAATATATAAAATTAATATATAACAAAAATATTTTTAGACCATTTGAAACTTCTGAAAAATTGATTTATTCCTCCATGAGTTATTAGAAAAAATTATGACAATTGTTTTGTTATTATAAAAAAATTCTAGATGATTGAGTTTTGATGAGTATTAAAGTAATATTTTTTTATTATATTTAAATTATATTGTCTTTAATAATTATAATTTATATTAAAGATATTTTTGTTAAAACATGAGTGTTTAGAATAAAAATTAAAGTATAAATAGATGCATCTTATTTTAAAATATATTTTCAATGAATCAATTTAGAGATTTTTGAGCAAATTCATAAATATCTAGCTTTTATTTAATTGTCTAATCTCAACCATTTAAAAAAAATAAAATGTACAAATTAGTTTAAATGAGATTAAGTTTTTTTTTTTTTTTTTTTAATATTATGGTAATTGTACTTTAAAAATAAAATAAAAAATATTTAATAATATAATTTATATATTTATATATTAATATTTGATATTTAAATTTTTCATGCACAACAAATCATGTCTTAAAAAGCACCAGACTGTAAAATCAAATGGATAAAAAAAAGATAATTAAAATAAAAATAATTGGAAAATTATAAAATATTTACAAAACTTTAAAATACACACTAATTTCCTAATTACTAGCAACATTATGCATATAAAAATTAAATAATGATATTATCTGATTAATTCAATTTGAATGAAGTAAAATATTGAATTCATTGAACATATATGATATGCCATCTATAAATTCACTTAAATGTATATTTTGACATTGTAAATTTAGGATAAGCTCTTAATAACATCCAATTAATTATTGTTTTAATCGTATTTAATAAATAAATTGCGAATTTTTTTAATCAAGTTATTGTGAAGAATAATTTAATCAAATCCCTTTTTAAAACTTTTAGAAGGCAAACCTCGCGCTTAGTCTGTTCACGCTCACGCCAAACAAGATTAGGGAGCCTGTCATGTAATAAAATTATTTTAATTATTAATCAAGGGAAAGCTCTGGTTGTTACTTGAGAGTGACTCTATTGCTTCGTACTCTTAGCCATCGACACACAGACACAGTCACAGCACTTACCGTACAAAATACGAAGCCACAAAGGGAAAGATTAAGAAGCGAAAAACTAAAATAAATCAAAATCAAAAAATGAAAACATTTAGGAGCAAAAGTAAAGACTGGACAAAAGAATGAGTGAAAAGGTAATAGGCTGTAGGTACTAGTAAACTTATGGCGTTGCTGCCATTCTCAAGTATAATCAAGGTAAAACCCAATTCTATTTGCTTCACTTTACTATTTTAGGGGATCGGTTTCATCTCTCAGCCGGTTTTGATGATTTGCAGTTTGGATTTTATTCTGTTCTGGAGTACTCTGTTGCTGGTTCGAACGATTAGCTTCATCGGTGATTTTAGTTGAAAGGGAATTGGTGAACTTCTAAATTACCTGTAGACTGTAGTTTGTAGTTTGATTGATCCGTTGGTATTTTTTTAGTCCATTGGTTGACAATCAGAATCTAGTTAATTTATGAATTGCATTATTTTGTTCTATTCTTATTATCTTGTAATTTCATTCCGGATTTCAGAATGTCATATCCAACTATCTTTCCTGAATGGCTGCACCCGGAATTATTATCAAATTGATCTCAGAGGATGGTAGAAATGCATATTTCATTGCTCTACTTCCTAGTTTCATTATGTAAAGTTTTGCTAATCAGACTTTAATTGTGGGTGTCTAAGTCTTTCCAGCCGAATTTCTGAAGTTATGGGCGCACAGATAATTGAAATTTGTGGAATTATTGTATCTGTTGACGTGAATTTATGGCTTACAGGAATGTTTTCGTCAGCTATATTGGTTGATGTGGCTGTTTTTCTCCCATGATAGCTGTTCAAAATTGATCCTCTCTCTATAGTTTTCACCACTGGGATGTTTGTATCAATATGCAATACACTCTTCAGAGTTCTTGAGAGTTTCAGGTTGTTAATTAAAGTTGTTACAACATATACAAATATGTTGTAAATTACATTAATCATGCTGTTTTATTTACAGACTTAAATATTCCTTCTCTGGTAGTCAAATTTTAGAAACTGGATTTTTAGTATTTGTCAAACTATGCAATTGATTTTGATGGCTAAAATTCTCTGTTCTTTCCAGGAATCTTTCTTCTGGAAATCAAGGTTTCACATTGGCAAATTTGTCATCTTCCAATGACTAGACTAAAGACTTTGCTACCCCTTTTCTCCCAATGGGCGTTCTGAAGATTGGCCAGCAGGGATTGGTAGCTTTCAAACAAATTTCTGACTTCAATGGTAAATACATGATGACAGAAAAGAGCATGGATCCCAAGGTAGAATTAGATGACGAATTTCCTGATTATGAGCAGGAAGAAGTAGGCTGTGAGTTTGGCATGGTGGAAGGGCAGCTTTGCAACATACCATACGAACTTTATGATCTGCCAAATTTGAGGGAGATATTATCTTTGGAAACGTGGAATTCATGTTTAACGGAGGAGGAAAGGTTCTCTCTCACAGCTTACCTTCCTGATATGGACCAGCAGACTTTCTGGTTGACCATGAAGGAGCTCCTTGGTGGTACTGATATGTATTTTGGCAATCCCTTAGATATATTTTTTGAAAGGTTGAAGGGTGGATTCTATCCTCCAACAGTTACTTCCTTCAGAGAATGTTTGCAATTTGTGCAGAAGAGAAAGTATTATCATTTATTAAGATCCTACCATGACAGTATGGCTGAAATGTTCAAAGAAATGAGCAGGCTATGTAGCCAGTGTGAAAGCAGTATTGGTGTTGAAGAAAGAATTCATATGTGGAGAACAAGGAGAAAACACAGGGGCAACAATTTGCTTGATCTGAATACAATCCCTGAAGATGGTGATTTCATATGCGAGGAAAGTAAGTCCGATGCAACTCTGAATCATTTGTCAAAGAAAATAAACTTCATGAGTAGGACAAGATTAGACAGTATGTTTTCTTCTCTGTCTTCCAATGGAATGAAGTTTATTACTCCGAACTGCAATGCAAAGGGGGTTCTAAAGTTAAAAGCATCTTTGTACGGTTCAGTCCCACAGCACTACCCAAAGATAACTGCCATGGACACGTTGGAAAAGCCTCAATCTGAACCAAAAGGTCTGCTGAAAGTAGTACCCAAAGTTCCTTCACGGCTGGATCATACAAAAATGTTGCAAAGGAAACCACAATCAGCCATTGCTGGCAGTGTTAAAAGTTTAGTTGATTGTAAAATTCCTTCTTTGCCAGCATCTGTATACTTCAGGGATACAGGTGGCCTTGGTGAATCCCCTCTCCTGCGGCAGAAACCTGGTGATATTGAAGTGCATAGGACTCTGGAAAAGACTTATTGCATACTAAATCAACAAGAAAGTTCCATTAGAAATAGTAGATTTTCAGAGAGTTCTACTTCAACAAGGAAGATGAAGAGGGAAATGAATCCATCATTGAATGAGATGGCCAATTTAGGAAAGCAGAAACTGTCCAGAAACAATGTGGGAAGGCTTTCCAATGCTGAATATGAGTCACCAATGGATACAATAGGTGCAAAGAGATATAATTTTGGCGGTAAAAATTTGTTGCCGAACTTGGGTCTTGGAAGTAAAGGAACTTCTGAGAGTTCCTTCATACAATTTCCTTTTAAAATTCAATCTTATGAAGGAGAGTGGCAGATAAAATCCATGCAGGAAGAGCATATTGCTATTCATTCAAGAACTCCAGATGTGGTCTCAAGAATTTCGGACTTTGGCACTGCTAAGCAGGAAACTTTTGTTGCATCTTCTTCCGACCAAATAAAGGGCCAAAGTAATGCATGTGTCAAAATATCGGAGAAGCTTATTGGCAAACCCAGTGTTCCAGAGGGGTCCAAAACTGAGCCAGCACTTCCTTTGACATACAAACGGAGGAAGGCTCAAGTAAAGCATAACTCTTTTGAGTTTGGCAAGCCACTAACAGCAGGAGTTGATTTGAACTCTGCAACCCCAAAATAGTCAACGTCAGAGGGTTGAGCATAAAAGCAGTGAAGATAAAGTTCACAGACTTGAAAAAAATCGTAGGCAACATCTT
>JAWDEX010166453.1:0-16986 GCA_035221805.1 Trichilia hirta | reverse complement strand
ATAAGGATGCAGTTCATGAATTTGCAACCCTTGACATGCTTTTAAAGACACCTCAGGCTCAGGCCTGTGCAGAGGACATTGCCATCTGGGTTAAGAAATATATCTCACTTCGAGGTCATGAGTTCTCATATTAAGTCAGAGATGGTAAACCTGTAAAAAGTTGTAGTAGCTGTAGTATTCGTCCCTTTATCTTTTGTGAGCCAACGAGGAAGAGAGAGACGGGTAGCAACCTTTTCTTTAAATTGGGGTTTGTAGTATTTTTTATCATCTGTTCCTTTTCAAACAAGCTGCCGTGTCGTTCGTCAGTTTGCATATTTTCCTACATCCTGTTTTGTACTTTTTGTAAAATATCTCGAGACTGGAGAATTGGTGAGCTGTGAGATGAAATTTACATCCTGATAGAAGTAACGGGTGCCACATTGGAACGCATTTTTTTCCTGTGTATTAAAATGTACTTCTCGTGAATAGAGTTTGATTGAAAGAAATACACTCCCTCTCTTTTCTCGGATACTAAATGGGTTTTTGCTGGTAGATATATAATTTAAATTGATCCATGGAAAAAGACTTTTGTGTTTATCCGAGTGAAAAACTAGAAAGGAAAGAAATTGGAAGCCAGACTAATAGATAAGCTTGAATCCTCGTGAATTCTTAGTACGCATTGTATTTCCGTGTCTATGGGGTTTCCTTTCAGACCATACTAGTACAAATTCCCATTTCTTGGTTTCTGAAATCCCCAGGCATATGAATTAACCGCCGGTGCCTCACTTTGGTGGTTCGCATTCAGCAGTCATGAAGATGAAGCCAAAGTTTTACTGATCATTTCAGCTCAGCAGAGATTTTGAACACTAATATGTATATGCCCCAACCCCAATATTGGAAGCATTTGAGGGAAGCGAGTTCATGTGGACGCCCAGTGGTTCCGACAATTTGAAACTTTTTCCGTCCAAGGAAAAGCTTCAAAACATCTTAGACTTTGGTCTTGTTACGTAATGTAATAAAACACTTGTACTTCTTTTCACAATAAAACAACTTTCTCTCTCAACAAATCCCTCCTCATATCTTGTTCAACCATCTTATTTAACCATTAGTCAATATTTTCTTTAATTAGTGAATTAATTGAATATCATTATCTCTAATATCTTGATTCATTATTTTGATTAGGTAGTAAATGCAAATAAGAGGGAACACCCCACCTGTGACAATAAATAGGAAGAATCTAATGTTCCTTCTACGGTTATAATGCTTTTCAAGAAATAGGAATATCAGTATTATAATTTTAATTTACATTATTTTATAGATAATTTTAATCTATATTAACTGTTAAATAAATATTATAAATGTGAATTAAAATTATATATAAAAAAAATATAAATAAAAATTATATTTTTCTTTGCAAACCTCACTGAGAAGAAATCAGATTAATGAACTACGCAGGATTGTAACAAATATATTTTTAATTTAATGCAACTGAGGGTAGACTTGAAGAATTTTAGAACTTCTAAAAAATAAATATTTTATTTTATTTTATTCAAACCTCAGATTTATGAATTGCGTGGGGATGCTTGGGAGAATCTTTATTAGGAAAAAAAAAAATTAATAATGATAAAGTCTCCTTTTCACTTATGGGCTGAAACCGTATCCTAGACCCGCACCAAGATCCCAACATACCCGATGTTATTTCCGATTAATTAACGGATCTTGCTGTCCCAAAAACGTCCGTTGGCGTCAATTTCCCTTTGCTGCTGCTTCTTATCTTTCTCAGCTGCGCCTTCCCCTTTGACCAGAAGCTCGCCGATTCGTCTCATCGCGTGAGTTATCTTCTCTTTTCATTTTCTGTTCCTCTTTATCGTCTTAATAACTTCCTGTTATCTTCACATTTTTCAGGATAATTTCTAGTTATCTTCTTAACATATTGAAGGATAATTAATCTAAGGGTAAGCATAGGTGTAGTAACATTGAATTCTATAGTAGGCTTAAAATTCTACGCCACCTAATTATTAAAAGATTAAAAATATCAAAATTCTGGTCGTTAAAATGTTGATGTATGTGGAGGAAGACGAGCTTGTGCACGAGGGATTTTCAATTTTGTTTACTGGATTATCACATCAAGTTGTTTTTGAATTTTTCGATAATGGACATTAATAATATTTAAAAATTCTTAAATGGTTATATTTTTATAATCATGAATAGAATTAAAGTCATTGTTACATCAACTACTTTTCGCACCCAGTATTGATCTTGGCTTGTGTTATTGAGATATTACTGAAATAATTTCGGTTTCGAAGCTATTGTTATTTCCAATTGAAGTTGTCGGAGCAACAAATTTTACTACTTTGGAGGTTTATTATGCTCTGGTGGCTAGAGTAACTGGTAATGATTTGGGGTTTGGGGTTAATTTCAAGTTTGAATTTTTTGTCTTGTAGACTTTTATATATAAATTTATTAAGTTTTACGCTTTTGAAGTTTAAATTTGTACCTGGTCTAATGCACTATTCTTATCAGTGGCCGTCAAGAAAGTATTGAGATCAAGTATACCCAAATGCATTCTGATTGGAATGTGAATATTGGAATGGTGTGGTTTTTTCTTTGTAAATGCTATTATTGGACCTATTCATTACCATTCGAATGGTGTGTTCTAATGATCTTTGTAATGATTGGGAATGGTTATTGGAAACAGTTGTAACAATCTTGTGATTTAAGATTTGAAATTATATTATAAAATTTCTTCTTTGGATTAAATGATTCGTGGATCATTTTTTTAGTGTGGATGTCCTAGAAACAGTTAAAAAAAATTGTAATGCATCAGCAGACTAACAGATTTGATACGTACATTTGTTGCTACTTAAAGAGTATTTAAAAGTATGGAACATACCCTAAACTTCGAAACATTGTGATA
Organism: Trichilia hirta; assembly: GCA_035221805.1. Lineage (NCBI taxonomy): Eukaryota > Viridiplantae > Streptophyta > Magnoliopsida > Sapindales > Meliaceae > Trichilia > Trichilia hirta. The sequence goes on along the minus strand of JAWDEX010166453.1, from coordinate 14,090 downwards.
TATAAATAAATAAATAATGAATGTGCTGGCTTCTTGGATTTTTCCCTTTTTCTAGCTTTTTTCACTACCAGCTGCCTTGGTCTGCAGTTTGAGCTTCTTTTTGGAAATTTTTTTTTTTTTATTTTGACTTTAATGTATGCACATTGGAATTTGTTTTTAATTCATTTTTCTACTCACAGTGAACTAAGTATTGGCTCAAATGGCTGGAGGAGGAGTTATCCACCACCTCCTGAGGAGGAAATTTCAATCTCACTCCTATGTAAGAATTTTTTTGTGCATGTTATTTCTTATGTTACTCTGTCTAGAAAACAAATTATTATTCTTAATAGCTTATGTCGAAAATTTGGAGTTTTGAAAAATTTAGACCAAGTCTATTTGGGCATACATGTGGGATCTACGTCCTGCTAGAGTTACTTTTTGCAATATGAGATTTCGTATTCTAGTTTGTTTATGGATGCCTCTGTTTATGTTGTACTACTTGAGTTTCACCCATTTATCGATCGTATTTAGTGTGTCAATGTTATATTTGTATTTTCTGATTTTTTTAAATGTTTGAGATTGTTTCCCACTTTGAGTCCTCTATTTATGATTGTATCTGAGGTCGGAAATGTGGAATTACATTGGATTACACCTTAGCTCTTTTCAACCTGATAGTCAGTGCATATTATCTTGCAGGGATTACCAGTTTTATCTTTCTTTACTTCTAAGAAAATTCCTGACGATGCTGGATCAACTGGTACGAAGTCCCTGCAAGCATTGGCACTCCTTGGAGCCGGTTTTTCAGGGTTTTTGGGTTTTGCAACAGTTGCTTCTGCTGATGAAGCTGAACATGGCTTGTCATGTCCAAACTATCCGTGGCCTCACAAAGGCATTCTTAGTTCATATGACCATGCATCGTGAGTAATATCATTACCGTTATTATATGTATTATTTTGTTACTATTTAACTTGGATGATAACCATATTTGATAGTAATTTTTTAGGACTATATCAAGCATTGATTTTTACTGTCTCATTATGTCTAGAGCTATACATTTGATAATGTTATATATCTTTCTGACCCCTCCAGTGTCTTGGCTCCCACATTTCATTCAGCCTTCCCTTTTCCTTAACTTGAACGTTATATCTTATTCTCACTGGTTGAAGATTTTTTCAAACTGACATATTATTTTGTTTTGCTTGGCTGTATGTATACTCCTCTTTTAGCTGATGTAGCTCCATTCTTTGGGCAACGGAGAAAATGTATATGTTTTCTTTGTTTTTTATTTGAGGCTGGACGCTGTGCGTCCTCTAAAGATTGGGAAGTTGCTCAGCTGGTTAAACCTTTCTATTTAAGCCCTTCCATTGGGAAACTATAGTACTTCTTTTCTTTTTTCCATTTTTTTCTTTAATATCCAAATTCCTGGTACAGTTGGCCTTAAATCTTTGATGTTATTTTGAATGTTAAGGATCCGCCGGGGTCACGAAGTCTACACACAAGTCTGTGCTTCCTGCCATTCTATGTCCCTAATCTCATACCGTGATCTGGTGGGTGTTGCATATACTGAAGAGGAGACAAAGGCAATGGCTGCTGAAATTGAGGTGGTTGATGGACCGAATGATGAGGGTGAGATGTTCACCCGTCCTGGTAAACTCAGTGATCGTTTTCCTCAGCCATATCCCAATGAACAGGCTGCTAGGTTTGCTAATGGAGGGGCCTATCCTCCAGATCTAAGTCTTATTACCAAAGTAATAACTGTCTCTGATGTTGTTAGTGGCTATAGTTATTTATCTTGTAAAGATCTAACTCGTTTGGCTTTCAGGCTCGTCATAATGGGCAGAATTATGTGTTTGCTCTTTTAACTGGTTATCGTGATCCTCCTGCAGGTGTTATGGTAACTTCTGCTTCAGTCTTTTAACATAGTTTCACTGCTTTTGCAATTGACATGTGGTATTTAACCTCAAGGGTTTGGGGAAATACTCGTTTGCTAAAATGTGTTTGGTAGTAGAGGCAGGAAAGATGTTTTAAAACTTAAAAAGTGTATCTTGTCTTGAAACCACGTAATTCACATTAGAATGTCGTCAACAAAATATTTTTAGAGGTTAAGTTTTCTGTGTAGCTAAGGTTAAAAAAAAAATTATTTTGTTGATTACTTAAAGATAAAAGGTTGGTTATTTTTTCACTTTTCGGGCCATACTTCTATTCTCATTTGCTACTGTAGATCAGAGAAGGGCTGCACTATAATCCTTACTTTCCTGGGGGAGCGATTGCTATGCCTAAAATGCTAATTGATGGTGCTGTAGAGTATGAAGATGGTACCCCTGCAACAGAAGCTCAGGTTGGTTGTTATTCTAACGGATAATGCCTGAGGATGAGAAGAGTCTGCAGGCTAATACCTTATACTATGGATGTTTCTCTGGTGGTTCTAAGGTCAGTCTTCTTTTCTGGTTTTGGTGCAGATGGGAAAAGATGTTGTTAGTTTTTTGTCTTGGGCTGCAGAACCAGAAATGGAAGAGAGGAAGCTTGTATGTCGTTGACTTCTATATTATGTTGCCATCAAATAATGTCATTTGATATAGTTTTATTTCTAACATTATTTGTCTTCTAATGTAGATGGGTTTTAAATGGATCTTTGTACTGTCATTGGCTTTACTTCAAGCTGCTTATTACCGGCGCTTGAAGTGGTCAGTTCTCAAGTCTCGCAAGCTAGTCCTTGATGTCATCAACTAGCTACCCTCTGGTTTTTCTAATTTGTTTCCGGGAGGTCTGTATTCAGAAATAATTGCTTTGTCAGATGATGTATGTTCTTTCCATGTTACAATTGTTGTTGACAATGGAGCAACCTGAAGAATCTTTTTTTCCAAGTTGAGGAAGAAATAAGCTACTCCATATATGCAATATATTTTTTGTTAGATTTCCTTTAGGAATGTCACATTTTCCTGCTGAACTAGCTTTATCACTACTCATAATTTGTTATATGTTACTGGGATTTTGCAAATGCAAAAACAAAATGAAACAATGGTCATTGGACAATGTACCTTTAGGAGAAACTTCCTTTGGCCTCATTTCGGCTGGTTTGTCATTGCTATGAACTCAGTTTTGGACTTGCATGTTTTTATTTATTTATTTTTTTTATCATTTTAGTGTAATGGTACCTTTGAGTAGATGGAATAAAGTTTTGATTCACTATACAGGACATAGAATCAATATATCATGATCAGCTGCAAATCTCAGTGAATATTTTCAAGATAAGTATTTCATGTAATATTATTTATATTTTATATAACTTCGAGTAGCTTCCATAGATGCTTGATTCAGAGCACGTCTTCTCACCCGGTAACCATGCTTCTTGTCTTTAGCAGAGCTGGTAAACCTTGAGCCGACAAATTTTATGAAATAAACCAGCGAAACTTGCAGATCTAAAGCCAGCAAAGGTAGAAGAGGGTTTGGGGGCAATACTTTTGACTGCGTGCTTGTGAGTTGTGGTATATTTTTTCTCATTTCAATATTAATTTACCCAAACCTTGAAAATGTTTACCTGTACAACGGTCCTTGGTGAGGGAGAGTGCTTGACAACTTACATAATAGTACCAAATAAGCACAAAGCTGCAAACCACAAGCCACTTTTAAATTGTTGTCGGTGTGGCCATCTTTCCGGTGAAAAATACGAAAATGATTATATTTTTAAAAGTTTTTTCTGAAATTACCACATCTCAAAAAAGATAACGGACTTAATTAATAAAATATTTTTTGAATAAGTTAACTCTTGTCATTCAAACACAAAATACAACTTTGAAAAATCTCATATTCAAATTTTCTTAAGTTCTCTCTCTCTCAACTCTTTAAAAGAATCAAATTTTTACTTGTTTTTGGTACTTCTCTCTCCAATTTTGCAGTTGCATTAAATGTCGAAGAAGTATTTATCTTCAAAATCGTGAGTTTTTTTAACTTTGTTTAGGAATTTTTAAATTTTAAAATTATCAAAAGTTGAATTTTTGGTGAAATATATATATATATTAGTTTAAGTGTGAGAAAATGATGATAAGAAATGGTATTTTGGATGATTTATATACACGTATTAGTTTAAGTGTGAGAAAATGATGATAAGAAATGGTATTTTGGATGATTTGAGTTGAGAGAATAGTTATTGAAAAGTTGGAACTAAGTTTTAAACTTTCTGTAAACTTTTTAGGTAGTTTAAAAGTCATGAGAAAAGTAGAGTTTGAAAGTTAATATATACTTAGTTTAAAAGTCCGCAATTCCAATGTAGAACTTATGCTTAGTTTGAAAGTTAAATGATACACTTAATTCAAAAATCTATTTAGTTCAAATGTAGAATTTATACCTAGTTCGAAAGTAAAATTTACACTTAGTTTGAAAGTAAGAATAACATTTATTTTAAAAGTTAAATTTTTGTTTAGTTTAAAAGTAAAATATGTATTAAAATTAACAGTTAGTTTGAAAGTTTAATAATATCCTTAGTTCGAAAGTTCACTTGGTTCAAAAGTAGATTTTACTCAATAGTTTGAAAGTTATATTATAACATAGTTAGAAAGATAGTTATTCACACTTAGTTCTAAAGTTATATAAACACACAAGTTCAAAAATAATATTATAACACACTTAGTTCGAAAGTCTTAATATATCTTAGTTTGCAAGTTTGAGATTGCACAAGGTTTGAAAGAACTAAAACATGAATGTGTTCTACTGCCTTGCAAATGAGCTTGGACAATGTTTTTTCTTAGTTTCTTTGTAAAAACTTAGTTTGAAAATTGAATAATATAACTTAATATATATTAGTGTAGATTATGTAATTAATGTAATTCAAAACTTTTTAAAATGGAATGCAAATTGACAATGTATAATACAATCCTCAAGATTCCTATATCAGACTATTTTGACATAGTGGTGACATTTACATTTGTCAGTGAATGATATAATCTAAAATAAGTTGAGTAGACAATAACAAAATTTATTTAAATAGACTTACGTAGGATGCTTTCTAGATTTGGGGATATTCAATTCTCTAGTTCTTCTGTAAGAGATGGTTAGAGATGTGATTGATGAAGAGATGTGGTTTGCCTTTGAAGGCACTCACATCAGGTTTTTCAAATATGAATTTGGCCTCATTATAAGATTGACTTTTGGTTTTTATTTTTATTTTTTTTGAGAGGGGATTGATTAATTGCTGAATGAGTACTATTAAATGAGGTTGATCATGTATTTATAGCATTGAACTTTAGTTTAGTATAATAAATAACGAAGATGTAGTAAAGTTGTCATTATACTATTTGGTAGATAGGATATTGTTGGGTTAGTCCAGACATTATCTTGCAAACACATGACTAATATGAATTGTGAAAGACTTTGACGAATTTAATTGTTATTCATGGGAAATTATTGTATGACGCCATACCTCTAAGTGTCTAAGCCGCGTGATGATAAGATAGGTGTATCATTATCAAAAAATGGCAACTGAGGCTAGAAGGCAAAGGAAGAATTATATTAATAGATACAATATAGAGGATTTTTTCACTGTATTTTAAGTACACTATAATTTGAATATATTTGTTCTAATTGTTTTGAAGTTTTTATTTTATTTGTTGTTCTTTAATCAAATGTTGTTTATGTAATGTTTTATTTTGTGTTTTATCTTGTAATTTCACTGTATATTAATCATTTAAGAAATGTTTGATGGATTATTTTTTAGGGCAAAAATTGCAGTAAAATTATAGTTGGGCCAACTTTTGTAGGATTATGTCTTCAGGTAACAAATCAAGTAACAATTTTGCAAGGGCTTTTCTCATTTAATTTATTATGATTTCATTTATCGTATATAACTTTACTTTTGCCCTTTTATTTTATTGATCAGGCTTACATAATATATTTTATCATATAGAGCTTTATTCTAGTGCCAATAAGAAGCGCATAATTGATTTTTATTATTAAAAAGTTGCATGATTCAAAAATCAAGGTATAAATATATTGTTTCAGTAATTTTAAGCTTTGGTAACTTATTTGAGGTGAGTATCATCAATAATTTGGCTTCTGATAGTTTTATATTGAATAATATTTAATATTATATGATCTATTTAGAAAAAATATCAGTGAATTAATCTGAGTTATTTTTTTATTGTAAATTTATCTTCTTCTGCAAAAAAAGAAAGTTATATAAGGAAAATATAGAAAATTGAAGAAGCATATTTATGAAGGTAAGAAGGCAAAGTTAATGATATTGATACTAATAATGATAAGGATGAAGAGTGAAAATCTAGTAACCAGATTTGAGATTTCACTTATGATATGCGATTTCGAAGTAATACAATTTCAATATAATGCAATTTGGACATGAAAATGTTGGTATGAAATGCAATTTCAATTTTGACTTTAATGTTAAAGCTGCCCAATGTTTACTACACATTTTATTTCCTTATAAATATTAAAATAGTTGTTTTACCTTTTTTTATTGAAATTAGATGCTGAGATTAATGCATAAAGAGATTTTTTTGAGAGATACTTTGATTTTGAGCAGTAAATTATAATGGCAAATAAAAGTATGACCCTATGTTTTAGTGGCAAAAATTTTAAATTTAAATTTTGACATGGTGAACTTCAAGTTTTGTTTAAAATTGGTCAACTTTCAAACTATTATTAAAGGAAACTTTCCAACTTTGTTTAAAATTGGTTAACTTTTGAACAATGCTTAAGGTCAACTTTCAAACTTATTTAAAATTGGTCAACTTTCGAACAATGCTTAAGGTGAATTTTCAAACTTTGTTTAGAATTGATTAGCTTTCAAACAATGCTTACAATTGATTAACTTTCGAACAATGATCTGTTGGTCAACTTTTGGACTATGATAAAGGACAACTTTTGAATTAAGCTATGATGTCAACTTTCAAATAATACTTAAGGTCAACTTTTGAACTAAATTTAAGGACAACTTTCAAATTATGTTTATAGTTAAAATTTAGTTACACTAAGAATCATTTTCTTGCTGTAATAGGAGAGTCAAAGAGTTCAAGAAATTATATTGCTGTGGTTAGAATTTAGAAGAGTTTGAAAGTTAATGTGCTATGTTACTTAGTTTGAATGTCAAAATTATGATACTTGTCAACATGTTACTAATATTGTTGTTTTTCAAAACTAATATATGGTCTATGAGATAAAAACTCGATGTTAATATTTGCATAATCTAAAAGCAATATATCATATCATATACAATCATATGATATAAATTTAAACTACAAACTATACGAAATAAATATGAACATACATTATTTTATAGTTTGGTATAGAATTAAATAAACAGTTGATAGATGATTAGATGAACTAAACTTATACTTAGGTTAGCATGTATAGAGTGACAAATTAGGGTTTAACTTAAAATTAATCAAATTAATTTAAATTTTAAGCTAACCTTTAGTTTGATGAAGTCCTAATTAGCTTTAAAAATACAAAGCCTCCAAAATTTTAAACCCTTGTGTTTGGTGAATGCTATGGCCGAATGAGAGAAGAAAGGGAAAGCTTGATTCCAAAACCAATTTTGGATAATTATGCATAATCATTTAAATTGTGAAAATTGACCCCTTTGTATATTTTTATCTTATTTATTTAAATGTCCTTAATCTTTTTGTTTAAGACAAATGAGTTTTAAAGTTTGTTTGACAAGCTTTGTAGTAGTATAAAATACAATGATTATTTTGCTCTTATTAAATACATTAATGCTAAAATAGTTCTAAACTTAGTCAAATCAATTTTGACCAAGCCTATTTTAATTCTATTTTATTTTAAATATTAATAAAATATTATAATTTATTATAAGTTATATTAAGGTCAATTTATCAAACTTTTGATTTTAATAAATCATTTAACATGTAAATTATTTATACTTTTTGACCTAATATTTTTTCAAAAGTACTAACTCTCTTATAAATAATATTTAATCTCTTTTAAAATAAGAACAACCACAAGTTATTAATTATGACATCTTGGGTTTACAGTAATATTAGCCGTGAGTCAAAATTAATTATATCAAATTCATTTTGAATTATTTAAATACTCAATAACTATAGTTAATATTTAACAATATATCACAATCCTTCAATTGTAATGAAAAGAGTCTTCATCAAAGCTTTTATATCTCGTTATACATTCTGTACAAATAATTTCTTTTTATTCGCCTAACCTAACCAAGTTAAGACTCTTGAATGTTAAAAGTTTTAAACTTAGTTATATGCAGATTATCAGTCAATATATGCTAAACTCGTTAATATAAACTTTTTGTATGACTTTAGTTTCAGTCGTTTATTAATGTCTAATTAAAAACTCAAATTATGATTGAGTCAATAAAATCTCAAAATTCTCTGTATTAAGTTTATAGATCTTTTCTAATAGTTGTTCGTATCTCGATATAAATAACATATAACTAAACTGACTTTTATGTATGAGACATAATTAATTTTACATTTATACACTATATAAATTATGTGCATCTATATCAATTAACAACTGTGATGTCTTAGGTTTAAAGAGTAGTTAACACACCAGTATAATTATATGATAAATTATTGACAGCATACTTTTGTATAATTTATCATATCTTTAATCACGTTTGAAAAATAATTCTCTAACTATTAATCCACACTAATATCTTAATAACATGACTATTATATTACCTGTATTAATATTATTTTATGATATTTATCGGAGATATTTAGTATGCCTATTATATAATATCAATACTCAGTTGATATTGCTTTCATAAAAAATAATTTAAATAATCAAATTATCCAAGCAATTTATATTTATACTCAATTATTAGTATGATAAGAATGAAGACGCAGTATAACAATTTCTTTTATTAATTAATATGTACAGTACATAACATATTATAATAGTAATTCAATATAAAATATTCAAAATCGATAATATGAATGATTTTAGAGTATGCAATATTAATAATAGCAACACATTCACTTAGCACTAGACAACAACAACTAACCTAAATGTTTGGATAAAAGGGTATTAGATTTCGAAAGGTGGCCCGATTATATCCAACACTGTGATACTTTACATTGCTTTCTAACCACATCCTCTCTTTGAAAAAGAATATGTAGTTTTCTCAATTGACCAGACGTAGCTCTTACATAAGGTGCCTTAATAATTATTTAACACATTTTAATTTGCATAACTCAATTTGTCTTGTTCTGTATTGAATAAATATCTTTTGCATAAACTGTTTACAAAATCTTTTCGCAAATTGTATGGTTTCTTTTGCACAATTTACAGGTTTAGTAGTAATTTACACTTTTTTATCACTATTCATATAGATATTGGTGATAGCAATAAAACCTTCAAAGTCTAATTCAATTACAATATTAGCTAGAATAATCGATATAAGCCTAGGTTGCATAACATCTATACATAACATTCTCATTCTAATAGTAAAATCTTTATAATTTATCTCGAGCAAATTTACAATATTTGTATAAACTATTTTTACATTATTGTACAATCCACACATAAGCATTTTATAGAACCTCCTACGTAAGACTCTCTATTATTTGGGTTCATTGCTTATAAACCTCAATGTCGTAAAAGTAATGGGATTCAATTGGCCATATCTACAGGACAACTAAATTTAAATGAGTAATGTGTAACTATCAAATATATTGTGAAAATTTCCTTTAAAAAAAAGCAAATAAACTTTCGAATTTAGTTATAATTAATACTTTTGAAATACTCTATATATTGACTTTATAACTATGCTAGATTGAGACATTACAATTAAATTCTATGATAATATTTGAACTTAACTAAGTAGTAAACTTTCGAATGATTCTTTATGGTCAACTTTTGAATTAACTTAATAGGTTAACTTTCGAATAATGCTATCTTCGACTTTTAAACTATAGTAAATAGGTTAACTTTCAAATTATATTTTAAATTGTCATCTAAAGAAACTATTTTTTACAGTTAACTTTCAAACTTAACTTTTTAACTATGCTATATAGTCAACTTTTGAACTAAGTTTATAAAACAATTTTCGAACTATATTTTGTTCATCAACTTTCAAACTAAACTTATGATGTAAACTTTTAAACTTAGCTACAAAACCAACTTTCAAACTATGTTCTATACTTTAATAGTTGAACAATACTCTATTATTCATCTTTTGAACAAACCATAAAGGTTACCTCTAAAACTAAAATGACTAGTCAACTTTCTAGCATTACGTATCAGTCAACTTTTAAATAAAGATATTGATTAACTTTAGAACTACTATATACTTAGTTTCAAACTAAGTTTAAATTTTAACTTCCTAATTCAATTTGATAGTATTTAGTGTTTTTTGAACTTAATAGTTTTTGTATAAATTTATTCTCATTACCCATTAATATTGTCACTTCTTTGAAATCAAATCATAATATGATATTAAAACTATGATTTTTATATTAATTTTGTTAAAAAATTGACCACTTTAGACTTTAAATTTGTAAATTCAAATACAAATTCGTGAAATTTATGGGTTTTGAAAAATTTTATCTTTTGAAAATAAATCTCGCTATTTCTCAAAGTTAAATAAGCCGCTGTAAAACGAATTTTGCGATCAATCAAATGTGAGTTTAAAAAATTTGATGATTTGTATCAATTTATCATAATACAGTTTCAAATATTTTGTAGTTTTTCCTGCGTTGTATTTTTTTATTTGAATAATAAGGATAAAATGGTTCAAAATACGTTTTATTGGTTGAGTTGGTTGACTATTTTGAGGCATGATTATTCGGAAAATATGTTTAAAAGTATGGCCATTTTCGTACTTTTACCATTTTAATACCGATGCTTTCGAGGAGCGCACTAGCTAGCTCTAATTCCTTTCTCAAAACTTAATCAGCCTAGTTTCCAGATCGGGTAAAATTTCACCTTCACATTTACTTCATTAATTTGATATTCAATAAAGTTTGGCTATCTTCATTTACTTCAGCTATCAATCTGTCTTGTCGTACCGTAGTAAGTAGTAATTACTTCATGCAGGAGATCTGTTGAAAATTTACTTTAATTTCTTAGTTAAAAAGCTTAGGTACTGGTTGTGCCTTTTTCTTCTTGGTTTGGTTTCAATTTTGTCAGTAGGCTGATGGTTTTGGCTGAGCTGTAAGAGTACGGAGGGATTGTCGATTCGACGATGCTAGGTTTTCGAGCAAAATTGAGAGTTGCAACGACTGTAATTTTAGTTTTGTGGATAGGCATTGCTGCTTTATATAATTTGTTAAAGCCAATTTCAAATGGCTGTGTTATGACGTACATGTATCCAACATATATTCCAATTTCCTCGACGGAGGCTGAATCTTCGACAAAATATGGATTGTATTTGTACCACGAAGGTTGGAGAAAGATTGATTTTAAGGAGCACTTGAAGCAGCTTAGCGGTGTGCCGGTGCTTTTTATTCCGGGCAATGGCGGTAGCTACAAACAGGCAAGGTCCTCTTGCGCTTTAGTTTGACTGCTTTTCTGTTGATTTATTTTGCTTGATAAATGTTGCATAGTTGCTCAAGAAATTGATGCATTTAAAGTCCTTTCAAGCTCGGATAGCAAGTTAATCAAGTGTTTGAGATTTCAATTTGTTTATTCTCAGGTGCGATCCATGGGGGCAGAATCTGATAGGGCATATCAAAGTGGTCCTCTTGAACGCTCCTTTTACCAAGAAGTTTTCTTAACTTCAGAGGAGCGGGGTGCAGATATAGATGCTTATGGATTTCAATTACCAAACCAGTATACTAGCAAGCTAGACTGGTTTGCTGTGGATCTTGAAGGTGAACATTCTGCAATGGATGGTCAGATACTAAAAGAGCATGCAGAATATGTTGTGTATGCCATTCACCGGGTATTACTTAACTTTCATGTCGTGTTATTTTCTACAAATAGAATATGTAAATAGGATGATGACGTCAATGGAAATTAAATCAGTGATGTTTAGCAAAGAAACATTTAATTCATACTTTATGTTGGAAATGATACTACAATCACAGGAATTTTTTTTACCATAGAGATGGTTTATAAACTTTGTTGCTGAGGTGAAACTTTTTAACTTATAGTTTTTGGAATATATTGCTATGAAATCTGAATATCATTTTTCACATTGGAAGTTAGATGTGAACCTCAACATTGAAGGTCCAAAAGTCTTTTTGTTTTCTCAACTTAATGCTGTTCTACCCATCTATCTTGGATGGGCTTCAGGAATTCTATGTGGTTATATACATTTAACTATCATGCTTCTTTTATTAATGCCTCAGAACCATTGATTCTAATTTTGAATTCCTTCTATTTTTGTAGCACTTTCAACTTTGACCTGATCACCCCTTATTGCTACTTGAGCACACTGCCTAAATATCATTAAATGGTGCTACCTCGAAGTTCTCTAAAACTGATTTAATCTTGAAGATTTTTTGGTTTGATAGAGTGTGTTCTTATGTTTGCAGCTTTTCAATTTTTGTTATTAATTATTGTCTGGTAATGGTTGCAGATTTTGGATCAATATAGAGAATCTCATGAAGCTCGAGAAAGGGAAGGTGTTGCAACTTCTGGCAGTTTGCCTAAAAGTGTGATATTGGTTGGCCACTCCATGGGTGGTTTTGTTGCCAGAGCTGCTATTATCCACCCACATTTAAGGAAGTTAGCTGTTGAGACTGTCCTTACACTTTCAAGTCCACATCAGTGAGTGTTATCTCTTCTTCAGCATCTTTGGTTTTCGAATTTTTTGGATTAATGAGTTTTTTACGAGTTTTACAATTTTATCCAGATCACCTCCTTTGGCTTTTCAGCCATCCTTGGGTTACTATTTTGCATGTGTAAATGATGAATGGAGAAAGGGATATGAGATCCATACCACTCCGACAGGACATCATTTGTCTGATTCAAGACTTTCCCATGTCGTTGTTGTCTCCATCTCTGGCGGTTATTATGATTATCAGGTATATTCCTGTTTCTTGTGTCACAATAAAGTATGTGGTATACGGTTGGTTCCTATTGAGAATGTTTTCTTTGTTATACCTGAAAAGTTGCTTTATATGTTCACCATTCCCTAAATAAGACCGTGTCATCCACAAAATATTTGAAGATGTCCCTTGAAACATGCTTCTATACACTGATCATTCCAGTTTTCTGCCAATAGGATGGATACATTTATTATGAGCTGCAAAATAAAGTTTTAGAGTCGTGCGAGTATATTAGAACTAGTTTTTGCTATAATTTTTAGCTGGGATGCTGAGAAATGTTCTTAATGTGTTCAAGAGTTTCTTCTCAGCAAGATTGGATTTTAAATATGAAAGCAAAGTTTAGTTTCTAATATCAATTGGGTGTTGCTCATGGTGCCAGAAAATCACAATTATTTTTAACAACAGTGATTGCTTGTACAGTCTAGAAGTTTTTCGGTCTTGATTCCTTTGTTAAGACTCATGTTCGTTAAGTTTGGTTAGACATGTTATACTTGTGTGTGTGTGATTGGCCATTGTCCTGAAATATGTATAGGATGTACTGTACAAACAGATAGATGCTCTGGCCACTGGGATCATGATTCCGTAGAATCAATGGCAGCAAGATGGGAGACGAGGAATGTGATAAACTCAAACTGGGTGCCAGGAGTAAATTAGAGAAATTATAAAATCTGAAGGGTAGTAGATACTTAACTTTGTGATTATATTGAATCTGACTCCTAAAAGGAAGGGGCATCATAAGTGAAAATTTTACATGAAAATGGATCAGGTAGGTGCTTGATAGCATGCTTGACTACTTGCAACATTAGGTGAGATTCATAAATTGCTGTGATCATCTTTATTATATTTGCTTTACTTCTAAGAAATGATAGAAAATTCTGTTTATTTGTTATGCTATCTGTCCTGGCTTGTTCATCCTTCATTTTAATCTAGCGTTCTGTATTTGAAGTTTGTTCTTTTACCATTAGCCAGCAATAGCTTACGCTAGTTTTGGGACTTTGTAATTTTGTGTGTATTGCTTTAATCACAGTTAAATTGGTTATTTCGTAAACTTGTATTGCAATAGAATATTTCATTATCTTAAATTTCAACAGAATATTTGTTATATTTCCTGACTTC
>JAWDEX010166442.1:0-16989 GCA_035221805.1 Trichilia hirta | reverse complement strand
TCTTCAAATATTTTGCCATTTCACCATTGGAAATGGAAGGAACTTTCTGACCAGGTATATCAACCAGACACCGAACCTCGCTGCTACTGATTGGATAACACAAAATGGGGGAAGGGTCTGCTAGTATAACATGCCCATGGTTTGCAAATGGAAGATTGCAATTGTCTAGGACCAAGCCAACGAAACAGGAGGGCACATCTACCTGCAGAAAATACAAAGATATGTTTTAATTTTCTGAAATTTATCAGTTTTTGTTAATGATAGTGGCGAGAGTTTATACCAATATTTAGCAGGCATAAAATATAGTCCATTTCAACTGTTAAATTTTGACACAACCAAGTGCCATCTCACCTTAGGGTTGCAAAGTGAGCGGCGCAAGTTTGAAAAACATCCATCACACACAATTGTCAAAGGAGCATATGCAGTCAGTTCTTTGCCAGTTTTAGTCTTGTATTGCACGCCTTTAATAGTCCCTTTTTCTTCAACCAGGGAAGTGACTGTTCCTTGCTCCAATCGTACACTAGCACATATTAAAAAAGGCATAACTACCAATGAGTAACACATACAAGAAAAAAAAGCACACAAATTACCCTCTACGAAAATACATAGGAGAGCAACCAACATTGTTTATTCCTACAATCAGATAATACATGGACAATATCTGCGTTCACTAAAATATTTCTAACTAAATCACCATATAGAGTACTGGTAAAAGATTAACAAGATCTGCTCATCACTAAATTAGGCATTCCAAGTGTGCAGACGAAAATATAAGTTGTCTGAGAAGTATGTTAATCGTTTGAGAACCAATGAAACTTTGGAGCATATGGGCCATTCTCAAAATGGGACATGCAATAACAAGATATAAGACACATGATAAACCAACTATTAATAAACACTTAAAAATTTGGAGATAAAATATACTTTGGAAGGGAAGCAGCTTTCTCCCGCAGCCTCTGTATAAAACGTCCATTATGGAAGCTCCTTCCAGCAACATCTGAGTGAAAATTCTCCAAGGGATATGATATTTGGGTAGTTTTTCCATTCATGAAAAGGGCATAACCAAAAACCTGCTGTGCATCAATTTTCTCCACACAATCTGAAAGATATAAATTGCTCAGTTCCAATTACAATCACCTAACACAAAACAGTGATTTAAAGAGTTCTCTTCATAATTGCAAAGTTCAACTACTACTCACCTTCAAGTCCTAACTCAATTAATTTGAGGTAGCCCCCTGGTTGCAGCAGTTCACCAACAATTCGATCAGGCTCTGACAAGTCTCTTTCAATCACATGCACTCGTCGTCCGTCCTGGATTTCAAATAGCATAATCAGTTTTCCTTGAAATTAACGCACACTTAAAAATATAGAGTAGATGAAGTAAACTAATATAGACATTACTTTCTCTCAGGCAATATATAATAGACTCTCATTTTAGAAATGTTAACACCTAATAAAAACACCAGCTTAAAGATATGAGCTCAAAATGAAATAAAAATACGAAAAAAATCCAATAAATATTCAACGTCCGTGAACACTAACTTACTAATATTGGAGAATGTCACATGTTGGCATCTATAGAAATCATGAAAACAAATTGATTCCCGATTAAATAGCCGTTAGATATCAAATATAAAAATTCACATAAAAAAAGAATTCACTAGAGAAAATAACCTAGACGTCAATTTTATGGCTGGCCCCAGATAACAAGTGTCTTGTATTTGTTGAGTCCAAATTTCACGCAATAGCACACAATAACGGTCACAGTGTGATATCAAAAGATATCTACCAATTAGTCATCATCTCTTAAACAACAGAATAAACAGCAGAAAATTATCTGCTTCTAATCTTGTCAATAAAATTGGCATATACCGAGCTAAGCAATTATTCTTCTTGTTCCTAGACGAAAACACATAATAGGAAACATCGGTAACCAACAGATATTTTCAGCTAATTGATATAAATTAAGTACATAAAGTATTGATTTCCCCATTCAGCAAATGGCACGATCTCGAATCCTATGTGGGCTGTAAGTACAATCTTTAAGAGAGAGCATCAGATAGGCTTAAATCTCTTTGAGTTCAAGCCACGTCTTGATCAATAACTAGGAAATAGGACAAAAGTTCAGTATCGAAAATCTCTATACTTTTAAGAGTTAAGTAAGAATTAGAAACTCGAGATAAGGAGCTTGTACTAATTAAAATATCATAGAAAATAAAATCCAATCCTTAGATCCTCATCAGATAAAGGATCATAGGGTCAATCTATGAAGCATATTCTCTATAACATAATGTTTTCAACATCAATGAGCTTCGGAAATTGAAATCATAACTTACGAAATTGGCTAAGCCATCGTGGATAAAAAATTTTCTCAAGTTTTAAGAAAACAAACACGGAGGTACAGTCATATTCAGCTCAAAGACCAAGAACTTCAAGCGCATGCTTTTGAAAAATGGAAAAAAAAAATATATATTGTTGGCAGTATAAAATAATGACTAGGTGACATCCAAGTTTTAAAAATAAATAGAATTTAAACCATTCCCGCAAAATGTTCCTTACAGCCAAAGCAATTGAAAATTTCGCATAAATTAATCAGAAAAATAGAATCCCCGCATGGTTCCCTGTAACGTGCAGGAAGAACAAAAGTAAGAGAAGGATGAATCACCTTGCCAAGAGTGTGAGCTAGAGCAGCACCTGCTACGCCGGCTCCGACGATGATGACGTCAGCACCGGCGTTACTATCGGATCTGCATTCACCATTAACAGCATGAAAAGCGGTCTTCACGCAGGTACTCTTGTTCTTCGATGAATCTCCATCGGCATCCCTCTTGTTCTTCATAACAAAATTATACAAAGCGAATAAACCCAGATTATAGAAGGCGAAGAGTCCCACCACGGCACCCAAGATAAGTCCCCAGGTGTACTGATCCGCCATTTTCACCCGAACTGCAAAATCCTGAACAACAACAGAGAGCAAAAAGAAACAGAAAACAAAGAACAGAAATCGCTGGTCTTCTCCTCTCTTTTCTGTTCTTGCAATTGCTTTCGAATTTTGTTTCTTCTGTTGCGTTGTGTTTTGTGTGACACGCTGGCTGTCGTCTGTTAGTCGGATGGTTTAATTCTGGTTAATAAACCGAGCATGAGGAGAAGTGTCGAGAAATGCCAGCGTTTTATATAGGACTCGCGCGTCCCCGGTCCGCAAATTACAACTTACGAGTCACCGGTCAGTCAGTCGACCCCTCGTATTGCATAGACCATTGAATGCTAACTTACGCCACCGTATGATATTTCCTTTAAAATACGCATTTCTTTTTATATTATGTTATTTATTACTTCCTCTGGCTGACTGTTTTCTCTTTTATTTATTTATTCATTTTTTTTGGGAGTTTGTTGGTTGGCTGATTCGGCGCCGTTTTTAATGGTTAGGCAAATTTCCAGAATATATAGTCTTTATCACTTTGATTATGTCTCTTAATTATAAAATTCATTATTGGTTTTCAATTTACAATTTAGGTTTTTTGGATTATTGTTTTTCATTTTCAAAAGCAAAAAAAAATTATAAACATGTTTGCTTGCATATTTTATAAAATGTTTTTACTAATGAATACGTTTATTAAACTTTTTAAAATTTATATATTTGATAAATTATATTAAATATTAAAAATTATTATAAATAATAAATATAAAAATTTTAACAAATGTCTTAAAAGTATTCGTTACAAAAATTTTTGATAAAAATATTATTTTTTAAATTGAATTTCAAAAAGTTAAAAACTTTTTTATTATTTTTCAAATAAATTTTTAGGATTCCTTATACCTTTAGACACAAACAACTATTTCCCTCAATTTTTATTTTATAAAGTTACTTTTAACTTAGATATCACTTTTATAATTTTAAAAAATATTATTGTTTAAAAAATATATATTTAAAACTTCTAATACCTCTTATATAATAATATCCTATGAAAAGCTTATCGATAATAAAAAAAAGTGTTATAAAAAAAATTAAAAATTTAAAAGTCGTAAAATAAATTTTAAAAATTTAGAAATTTAAATAAATAATCGCAGAATTTAAAAGTTAAATAGTCTCAAATTTTAAATATTAATCAAATCTAAGATTGTTTAGACTAAAACAAAAAGTTCCACAAAAATTAAAAGAAAAAAAAAATAACATGAAACTTTAAAATCCTCCCGTACTAAATATTAAATAGTTTAAATTTAGGTATCAAGACGTAATCAATAAAAAAATAAAAAAATAAAAAAATAAAAAGAGAGAGAGAGAGAGAGAATTAGAATAAGTTAAATTATCAAATTACAATCATATTTTCTTAAAAATTTTATTTTAAGAAAAAACTTAATTTAAATATGAGATCATTTTGGCCGGTCTATTGACTTTATCTCTAACCCGTTTTTTTAATTTAAAACCATTGCTATTGCATCTTATACTCGAAGTTCGAAGGAAGATATTCGTCCAATCAACAATTATCTCATCCCAAGTTTAGTGAATGAGTGGAACCAAAGAAAATGAACGTGGCTGTGTAATCCACCAATAGTTTACGTCGCACGAGATACATAACCAAATCAAATTGTTGGAGGGTATTAGGAAGAGAAAAAATTTGCATTCTTCTTGACTTTATTCTTGTTCTTACCGTAGCATATCAATTACAGATTCACGTGGTCAAAGAGAATGATTGGTTTGTATAAAATAATGAAAATATTGGAAGGAGCAATTTTTCATATTATTTAAAACGAAAAGTAGGCATCAAGGGAAAATAATATATTTATTTTTTCACATATTTAAAAATTAATCATGGAACGCCTACTTAACCATTATCCCTTAAATAAATTAATTAAAATGATATATTAATATTAATATTAATATTAATTATTATTTATTTTTATAATTATATTATATTAATTTTGTATTTTTTTTATTTAATAATAATATGTCAAATTAATTTATAAACAAAATTTTTTATAAAAAATTTATAAAGTATATGTATATTAGAATAAGATATATGATACCATATTTTTACATAAATTATTACACAATTATTTAATTATCAAATTATTATATTTTTAATAATTAAAATAAAATTTAATATGAATAATTAATGCATTTTAATTTATGCTTACTTAAAATATACTCTCAATTATTAATAATTTAAAAATAATGTAAAAATTGTATAAAAATTAGAGGTTATTGATCCAAACTGATACATATATAAATATAAAAGAAAATTAATTTCCTAACTTGAAAGTTGGTGTTTACCGACTGAATACCAGTCAACTTTTATGCACTCATTAATTTTTACGTTGACAAATAGCAGTTAACGGCTTTAATGACGGCGTCGCTGTGCCAAAAAGGTGTGCGTTCCAATAAGGATAGCCCCCGGCAATGGATGACGAAGACAAACGGTTTTGGATAATCGTATATCCAGCCAGCTGTAGTTCAGCCAAGCGTGTACTGCATTATTTTCGTAAATAGCATGGCCATGTTTGTAGGAAACTTATTTCAAAACACTGAAATTTTCCATATTACACGGCAGAGCAAATAATAGAAAATGTGAAAATGCGAGTACAGTGCATGTAGGGATTGGACTGCTCGGCTTCACATGCCACTGACACCCGCAACACTCTTCATTGTGAGGTATCTACAATTACAAAATGTTGTTGGATATTATTAATGCTTCGAGTTTAACTCCGAAATACATATACAATCTTTACTATTTGCAAATTGCATACGTATATCAAATGATTGTTTTTCAAGACTCATTTGAGATTTGTTTATTTGCAACTGTATAATTGATAAATTATATAATTACACAGTAGTTTAATTACATAAATTTATAATTATACAGTTGTATTTAATTATAACTATGCAAATATATATAATTGTATAATTATACAGTGTTATACTTAATAGTACCTACAGTTTAATTATAAAATTAATTATTTTAAATGTAAAAATAATATAAAAATAAATTATTAAAATTAAAAAATATATATCATACACTTAAAAAATATAATATAATTTATTATATATATTATATAAATTGTATATGCTTAATATATATATTATATATAATAAATACATAATATATGTTCAAAAATTTACTTTAAATATATATATATATTCCTAAATTTATTGATCATCAACTCAATAAAATTTTATCAATTAAAAAAGTCTTATTAAATAACATTTATGTTCATAAAAATATAAGAGTTAAATATAAAATCGATAGATGTAATCATCAGTTTATCAAATAAAATAAAAAGATAAAACAAATATGATATATAATTTTATTTAATTACTATAGCATTTCACATTTAATCAATTATCCTATCTAAGTGACCCATATATTCTAGTCAATATTTATTGGTGTTTCGCTTAGTTCACTATCGTCATTTGAATTAATATCATCTAAATTATTAAAATTTTTAATTCTCCTTTCATAGATTCTTCAAAATATGCATTATCCCAAAATTCATTTATGAATAAAATTATAAAGTATATAACATGCTAACACAATTTCCTTTTATTAATTTTTTTTTTGGGACATCCAAGGAAGAAAACTGGGTTTTAAATGACTAAGCACACGATTACTAATGGAGCTGTGCTACTAATTATGCCTATTTTGCGTTTATGTTTATGCATGTGAACATAAAAGTTGAGCTAGAAGAGAGGAAAGCGTTAAGCATAATGTTTTTCGTTTTTATTGAAATCATTTTCAACAATTTGCCAATATAATATAGTTAGTAGGACTAACTGCGTCCATCACGCACACGATAGGGGGGCCCATAATTAAAAAGATACAACACACAATTAATGCATGCAATAGTTCATCTGCATATCCTAAACGTTTTAAGAATTGGACACATCCATTCTACTATTGAAACTTGAAAGGAAAAAAAAGTACAGGCAAGCCTCTAATATTTAGTCCGTTAATTTGATTAATTTTAATGATTTTAAAAATATTATTAAAGTTTTGATTTGCTACTATAATGAATATTTTATTATAATATAACAATAATTAGTTAAAAATAATTATTAAATATTAAAATATATTTTAATTATTATTTTATAAAATATTAATAATACATTACAAATAAACTATAAAATTATTTATTATATAATATACAATAAAATAAATAAATGATATACAACCTTTCAAACAATTAATTTTCAATTGTTAAAATAGAAGATAGCAATTAATTTTTAATTTATGTTTTTTAATAATATATTTTCATATAAATTTTTATTTAGAGCAATAATATATCTTTAGATATTAATTTTTTTAATTATAAAATATGTATAGACGTTAATTTTTGATAATTTAATAATTAAATTTAAAAAATTCATTATTCTTTACTATGCTATTGATATGTCTTGAAATAAATAATAAATATATTAAATTTATTTTTATAAGATTTTAAGAGTGTAATAATTATTTTCTAATTAATTGTTATTGTATGTAGTCAAAATAGTCATTACATTCATGAATTAATATTTTAATGAGTTTTTTTAAAAAATTTTAAATTAATTAGACTAATAAGTTAAACGGAAGAGATTTACATGTCCTTCTTTCTATTCTAATAAATCTCTCTCTCTTTTTTTTTAATTTAATAAGTACTTATTTAGATTTTCGCTTTTAACAGACACCTAATGTAATACTAATAAATTTTATTATTTTAATATTAAAAAAATTTCAAGAAGTAGAGCTGTATCGTATATTATTTATTTAAAAAAATAATTAAATACTATTTTATTTTCACTTGTTTAAATTAAAAAGATTAAATTTTTCACACGGGGTGACTAGGGAAAGTAATAATGGAAATTCGCAGTCACGTACCCATAAGTTTCGCCATTCAAACATGCCTCATGATAAGTCAACAACGTTACGTAATACTTTCTATGGCAAATAATCCGACTCCATGCAAAATCAAGGTCATCATCGGTTGGCGATTACATCGGACGCAAATCAACTTTCGGATTGCGATGGGATGGGGTAAGTCCTTTCAATGATACAACTTTGGCCTGATTTGATGTCACTGGTCATCCACGTCGTTTTGACGCCCATACTCGGAACTTTTTTATTACATGTATATTTAATTTAAAATTTATCAATCATACATATGATTGTGAGAATAAAAAATATACATATCATGATGTAATTAAATAATTTTATTTATTTATTTCTTTTTTTGAGCGTGATTGATACTAAAAATTAATATATTAATATTAATACTCTATCAAAAATTGATATTATTTTTAAAATAGAGCAAAATTACGACAAATCACTAGTAAAGATAGAAATAAAAATTTTAGCACACACCAAATTGACACTATAAGGTGATAGCAAGGAAAACTTTAAGTGTTAGGTGGGTGAATTAATATGTAATAATATTTCATAGTGTATTTTGATATTTTGATTGTAATACACTTAAGCCCAAGGTGTCAATCTCATATCCAGTCATTCAATGATTTTAATGTATTTATTTTTTTTTCAACTTAATACTGAATTAAAATATCTATGCATAAATAAGATACCAATATATGAAAAACTTATTTAATATTATTTTTTATTAAATCTTTATATAAAATTTATTTATTCCCCATCTATATAGACCAGACCTTATATTTTCATCTTCTAAAAAAAATTAATGATTTTAACATGTTTATGATAAATGTTATAAGTATATAATAAATGCAATCTAATTTTATATATTAACAATTTAACATCTATTTCCAAATTAAAATAAAAAACAAAAAATTACCAAATTCAAATTTTGTTTTGATTTGATATTTTATTAAGTTATTTCTACTTTATAGCCAAAGAGGCCTTTTTTTTTTTACCAGGGAGCCGCATTAAGCCCAGTTCAGTTGATCCCAACCTTTAAATAAAAGGCCCAAAAGTCTAAACCGAATTGAAAACTGCCCTGCAACTGGAAGGAACTGAAAATTCAGCTGGTAATGGCGACTACGGATTTCTTAGTCTTCAAAGCTAAGCACGGGGAACGAAGCTCTATCCTCTTACTAAGCTCGTATAGAATCTCTAAACAAACCGAATCTTGTTACACTTAATGATTTTTGCTGTTACTAACTTCCCTCTCTGATTCACCAACGAAAACTTAATCATTATGTCACCACCGCGGAGCTCTCCAAGCTCATGCAATGGAAACTCACTCGCGATAAATGGAGGTTCATGTTTCAACTCCAAGTAGAACTTGTTTGTGTGAATTTATGTGTTTTTTTTGTTATTAATGCATGTGTGAAATGTAAATTGCAGGCCGCGTTTGTAGGATTTTGTGGCGTCTTTGGACGAGTCCTCAGTGAAATCGTCTTCTGAAAAAGCTTTTAAATCACTTCATGATTTAGCTAAAGCAGTTTCCGAGCTTACCGTTTTGAAAGACGTGGGTCCGGCCACCGCATTCGCTGTTTTGGCTGCTTATGCACCTGATGTGGCGCAGTTCATGTCTGATGAGGTAAGTTTGTTTTCTTTCTAAACAATTATGTCATATGGTTCTTTGTTTTGGTGATTATTATTATTATTATGTTTAATGGAAGGATATGAAGGCAGCTCTTGGCCACTCGAAAGACTACTCGTTAAAGCAGCACTTAGTGTTCACTTAGAAATTCCAGAACAAAGCTAAGGTCAGTGACATTTTTTTTCTTTTATTTATTTATTTATTTTAGATGTCCGGTTCATATGTATATTAATTGCATTTGTATCACTTGTTTCTGAAACTTGTTGAAATATTGGAGCAAAGACACTATTGGGATAATGACAAATGACTTTGTTTCTGTATAATATATTTCACTGATTGTGCTATTGTGTCCTGTTTCATGTAAAACTTTTGCTTTCTATTTCCAAGGTAGTATAATGTAATGATAATCTTTAATTGATGTGATTTTAATATTCCTAAGAACAATTATCTTCTAGTGTCAGACGTTGATATGAGCTATTGTTTATTAATTCAGTCCCACTCTTCTGGGGCTAATAAATTTGGTGAAAAGAATGTGATGAGTGTAGATCTTGGAAAATCTTTTATTTCACATCTTGATGTGAAATTTATTATAATTGAGGTTACTAATTGTTGATTGAAAACTTATTTCGATGGTCCTCAGGAAATGATGTTTTCATAACTGTCCAACTACCTTGATATAAGCTAAAGTCCATCAATGGGGCCAAGCACATGAACCATCAAGTTGAGAGAGATATTCTGTGCTGCAAATCATTTGTCTTACTTATGATTTGCAAGCATCTTTGCCTTATTATATGCCAACGTCTTGTAATCTTAATTACGCCTCTTCTTGTCTTTTTCAAATATAATCAATGCTGGAGACCATTTTCTGTATTAATGAAGGGTGATTTATTTGAATGAAATAGTAGATGAAGCCTCTTATGTTTTTAGGGCAATGTACTTGATTGGTGTCTTCTGTTATAATAACTGTGCTTTATAATTACTAGACAGTTTTGTTGAGTAGAATATATAGATGATCTGCCAGACAAGAAATGAGATGAAAAGTATTAGTCAGTTCAATACCTATGAAAGAAAAAGCATGAGATGATAGAGCAATGGAAATCCATTTAACATCTATTTTCTGCCTGATACAAGCTGAGAATATACCTAATTTGTTACCACATGACAGTTGATAATGCCACAATTCAATTTTATCTTTCAGTTAGATGTGTTCTATTTACTAGCTTATCATCATTTTAAGAACACAGCTTAGTAGTTCTTTTATTTCATTTTTGGGGTTTTTAAAATAATGAATGAAAGCAATTTGCTTTATAAAATTTTCATAAATTACCATATGAAGTATCAGCTCCGTCAGGTCCCAATGTTTAATTATAGGGAATGTCGCTTATAAAATTCAGGATTAAAAGACAGTAGTTCATAGTTACTTTTGTTTTAAGTACGTTAAGAAATCTGATTAGAATTATTAAAGACGAATGACATGATGAGCTTTGTCATATAAGTTTGCTCTGCTGGTATCTGGACAGTACTTTCAGTTAACAAGAGATGAATTATTGATAATCTTCTTGTCACCTAATTTATGGAAGCTGAATCTTCCACTTGCGTCTCCCTATTGCATATGCCCAATGTGATTTTGGCAAGTCAATTAGAGAGTAATGCTGTGAAAACTAGTTATGCCCAGCTCAAGTGCTTATTATCCAATAGAGATTATAGTTCTATAATTCCAAGCTAGTGTGTCCCAATGTTTTAGGAGGTTCTGCTGCTGACAGTGACTTGATTTCAAGCAGAAGAGTAGGATTACTTGATGACTACAGATATATAACTGGTGTGCACAGGAATCTATTGATGATCCCTGTGTTTGCTTAACTGTCAATCATGGTACTTTTTGACAAAGGCAATATTGGATTACATTTAAATGTTTTGGATCAAATCCTTGTTGCTGTTGGGCACAATTGTATTGCAAAATGAAAGTTCAAATATTCCAAGCTAAGAAGTTTCTGACGTGAATTGTGGTTCCATTTTTATCTGGTTGAATTTCATTTGTTGCAGAATTTAGTTTCAGAAGAGAAATCCTCCACTCCATTGGATGTGGAAAGAGCACTGTGGAGTTCTGCCACAGAGGCCAAGTTGCAAGTCTCACAATCAGATCCAGATCCTGGGACTATCAAAAAGTGGAAAATCTCTAAAAGAAAATGAAAATGTTGATTGAGTGATGGTCAGAATGGTAGCAATTATCTTCACTCTGTTAATCGTAGTACTCGTGAAATGATGAAATCAACATTTTGTCTTTGCAACATATGATCCAGTCGCTACTCTTGGCAACGATGGCTTGTTATGCAGTAATGCTTAATCTCTGCTAACTCAAAATCCAAGAATATAGCATGACTGCGTAACTGCCTCAGAGTAAAATGTGCATGTGTATGGTGAGTATAGCTAGGGCCAATTTATGGGTTATGCTTCCTGGATATCACCCCAAATCCTCCTCAACCACTTTCACTCCAACTTTCTTCTTATGATGTTCTGTTTGGCATGTATAGCTTAAGATAGGAGCTTCAGTTTCTGTATGATTTTTCCCTACGAGGCAAGCCATGCTTATTACTGTTGTGGGCCAGTGAGGTAGGATTCTTTTATAAACACCGAATTGAGTACATCCGCTCCAAAAGCACAAAAACAGCCGGGTCCATTGGTAAAAGTGAAATGATTATATGATGACAGTTATGCTGTTTGCTTTCTTGCCTGACATCCTAGCGGTCTGCCTTTGCCATTGCAGTAGGAGGGACCAAAAATCTGTTAGAATTTTCTAGTAGTTGGACCTGATGGTCCTCGCCCTATATTCAGAACCACTTTAGGATATTCCCAATTTGCAATGGAATAGTATTCCTTGGATCCTTTCTAGGATCAATGCACAACTTGTCTCCAGGGCCGCAGTTTCTCTGCAATTGATGCTGCTGACTAAAATCAAATAAAATAAGTTGATTTAAGAAATTTTGAACCAGAGACTTAAATGTATGATCTGATATCCTTCAACTTTTCTACGTGACGTGCCTGTCATTTTACGGTCATTTGCATTGGGCTCTAGGATACTAGCCAATAAATGAAGGTTAGAGGGATGTTGAGCCAGTTTTTAGATGGGCCAATGCTAAAATTTAGATATATTTAATATTATTGACTTTTATTTAAAGGTAAAAATTTTAAAAACTGTGAAGTAACATTAATTTTTAAAAAGTTTTACTTATTTTTAATTAGTATTTAATATTTAAATTTACATCTTAATTTTTAAAATAATTATAATGTTATAGAGTTATAATACTTATGTAATCATAACACTTTAATTAGAAATATATTCTCAATAAGTGAGTTAAGTTAGATTTAAAAATAGAAACTGAGTATGAATATTAGGAATATAAATTTATATACTATTAATATAATAAAATAGAAACTGTGAAGTAACATTAATAAAATTTATAACTAAATGCATTTTTAGCTTTGCTTTCAAAGTAAAACAGAAGCATCACAATCTCAAGCAAAGATTAGATTATTAATTTATGTAGTTGGTTTGGTTTGCTTATTGTTTGCTCAACTTATTAAAATTCCATTTATCTTTGTCTTAATAGTTCAACTATAATGGTTTACATGAACAGATAAATAGACTTAATGCATTACAACGGTTATTTGTGAAAGAATGGAACTATTGCACGTTGTTTTGTTGAAAAAGTGCTCTAGTTCTAAGTCAATTGAAAGGGATAGTTCTCTTCATATTTATTGGCAAAGTCCAACTAGGCAAGATAAAAATTCAGATTATTACCGCTTTCAAGATGCTATCGGACATGTTTTTCGGTGTTGCTATAGTGAAAATGTGTTTTTTTCAGCTGAATGTAACATTATTGCGCACTTGAGATGATTGGTTGAAGATAACTTTACTTTCTATGCCAATTTTTCCTTTTGATTGCATAAAGGGAGAGTAAAAACAAAGATATTGAATTTATTTCACATCAAATTACATACCTAGCTAATTATGATGTTCAAATTAATTCCACCTTAACAGCATCAACCGCCTATCGTCATACAAGTTGCTTGCAATCCTTTAAAGGTTACTCTTATTCATGACAAATATGATGTGTATCACCATAGGTATGAATTTTATTAGTTGGTTAAACTGCATCTAGTTGGTTACCAGTACTTATTGATTAACTTCTTGTTAACTTGTACTGAGCTTTGCAGTTCATCCTATAGAGAATGAACTGAAAGAACCCATCCAGATTAAATCAATTGTAAGGACATCTCTCATATTATGTTCTACTGTCTATGTTGTGACCAGCTTCTTTGGATTCCTACTTTTTGGGGATTGTACTTTGGATGATGTTCTTGCCAATTTTGATGGCGACCTTGAAATTCCATATAGCTCCTTGATTGATAATGTGGTTAGTGGGAGCTATGGCATCCACTTGATGCTTGTTTTCCCAATTGTGTTTTACTCCCATCGCCTCAATCTACATGGACTTCTCTTTCCCCATGCCATTCCAATTGCATTTGACAACCAGAGATTCTTCTTAGTTACTGTCGCTCTTATGGGATTTGTATATGTGGGAGCCAATTTTGTGCCTAGTATCTGGGATGCCTTCCAGTTCACTGGTGCAACAGCTGCTGTCTCTGTTGGGTATGTCTTTCCAGCAGCATTAGCCCTTAGGTAAGTATCAGTAACATAAAGTAGAATCGTTTGTGAATCGAAATCCAGCAGGATCTGAGAATCATCAAAACGCTTGGTTATCTCTCAGATCGTACACTTAGGGTTGTAGCTGTATTATCAGCGCCGTCACATCAAAAAACTGGTTACTATTCAGTATTTTTTACCTTAGAAATATTCCATTTTAAATTTGCAGATGTTTTATTAAGAGGACTTTAAAATTTTCAAGGAAGCACGAAGTGTATAGTGCTTATTGGTAGAAGTGATTTATGAAATCAATGCTAAGTGGTCTACAGAAGATTTTTCAAGCTTCTTGTCCATGCATTGACTTCACTAATCAGAATGCTTAAGGGAGCTTAAGCTTCAAGTCGATGATATCTGCCAAACACATCAGGAATTTGTAAGATTGGAGAATAATCACCCAAATAAATTGTTGCACACAGGGAAACGCATCTTTAATTTGCAAAATTGATAAGTAGTTTCTTTTTTGTGTTTGTACAGGGACACTCATGGAATTGCAATGAAGAATGACAGACTAGCATCATGGTTGATGATCCTTTTAGCTGTCTCATCAAGTACTGTAGCAGTCTACAGTGATATTTACGGCATTTTCAACAGCAACAATGGAGTTCGTAGCTAACCTTACATTAAGTGTCCTCGAGCTTTTGTGGTTGGGCTCTAGTCTGATGACATGAAACTTTGGAGCAATGAGCTACAGGCAAAGCAAACACGAACTCTGGTTCTACATACAATTTTGATATTCCTCATTTTTGTGAAGTAATAGACACAACTTCATCTTACATATCATGCAATGCTGAAATGTTCAATGCTGATTATTTGGGGTGTGAATATATTCGCAAATTTTAATTGATTAGTTTAGATGGTTGATTGATTGTCACTCCTAAGAGCTATGTGTCATATAGTTTGTAAAAATTAGGGGTATGTTTGGTATTGAGGTACCGTGAATTTTTAACCTTTATTCCACAAATACTCTTGTGAAATGGAAATTAAAATATTGAATGTTAGTGAAAATATTAGTGGGTCCTATAAAAAATTGGTTTTACTAAACATATTTGTCAACTTAGCTTTCAAAGCAAGTAGAAGCCTACTATCTCAAATATTCCCTAAATTATGTTGAAATTTTTACTTAAATTGATTGGAGCTTAGTGAGACAACCCCTATTTGTGGCAGTTTTTGCGAGTATTAGCCTCTCAGAAGCTTAATAACAACACAAACCCGGACAGCACATAAGAAACACAAACAGAAAGGAGAAAAACGTGAGACGTGCAATGTGTACGCCAAATAGATCTGTGTAGATAGTGCAAGAATTAACTGAAGAAATGTTAACCAGTCATCTTAAAATAATGTGCAGCTGATTGTGACAATCTGCCTACCTAAATTTTAAATTTGGTTGTATACTAGAAACAACTGTGGGTTTCATCAACCAGATATCGGTTTCTGATAATCTATTTTCCAAGTTTTAGCTGATGCCTAAGGGTTCCAAAATCTAGCAAGTAATTGAGCTGAGCCTATCATCAATAAAAAGGCTTTTGCGATCTCCGTATGGTTAGATTTTTTACTAATCTTAAGAGTCAGAATATTAATTTTTGGAAATTTTGGTAAACAATTTTCTGGGATTCAATTAATAATCAAGCCGCTTTTGAAGTCATTTTCTGAGCAGATAATGGTTAATGACTGTAAAATTGGTCATTCCAAATGAGTAAAAATTCCATTTACTCAGTGTGACTTTCATTTAAGAATCATGCATGATCACGAAATCTTTTGTCCCAATATTTTTCAATTATAATTAATAATGCCCATTTATTTCAAGTATTTATTATATTTCTATATAGCTTATATATATTTATATATATACACTGCCCTTAAGTTGAGAATGACAGGCGAAGATATTTGGAAGCATGCCCCCCCACAAACAAACAAAAAGATTTGAAAATCAGAAAATGGTAGTTTAATTCCGGAATTATTGCCGAATTATTGAATGGTAGCTCTCAAGCGAAGGCGCTGTTCTCTAATTACTAATTACTGCTGTTAATTACTAATTATATATAAAGCTAATTATAATCACCCATTAGATGTGAGTTATTTTAATTAAGCTGTAAAAAACCTTGCAAACTGCCGGTCTTTAATAGTTGGAATGCGGCATTTGACTCAAACCAATCCCTTATAATATAGTTAATATTTCAGTCTTACTGATTGATGAGTACATAAAAGTGTATAAGTATTAAGGTTTAAATTTATTATTTTACACTTTGAATATAATTAATTTTCTCAAATTATGCATATTTTTTGTTTTTGGAATAAATTATAAATTGTTAGTAATTTGTGTTTATTTTTATCTTTGATACAGTGATAATAAATAGGTCATAACTTCTCATACAGGAGAGCTTTTGAGGTGATTCTTATTTCTACAGAATGAAGACTTAATGGACTAAAACTTTCATATTTGGACCAACTTCTAGTTTGGACTCCACATTGTAATTTCAAAGCTATCATTTAAGCCCATTCACTGTTCTAGTCCAGCCTAATCTTGCTTTAATATTTTGATCATAACTTTTGATATAAATTTCGGATTGACCTGAGGTAAGTTGCAGATTAAAGATAAGACAATTATTTAGAACTTTCATGTTTATCATTTTGCCGAAATCATTCATCTTTGAGGTCATCCATAACGTTTTTAAGGCAGCCGAAATTGTTGACTTCATTTGTCAAAGATTCTATCTAACTTTATCAACCATTGTAATCATCATTATTGACAATTTGGCTCTCGTTTTGGCTATAACTATAGGCCTATTTGTGCTTTG
>JAWDEX010166369.1:0-17002 GCA_035221805.1 Trichilia hirta | reverse complement strand
TATATGTATATTCTTGTTTAATTAAGGGATTAAATGACTTATATACCCTGTGCTTCGGCTGGAATAAATGGGCAAAGCTCAACAAATCTCCCCCTCCAACCCAACTAAAGAGAGATCATAACTCGAGCACATCATGGAAAAATTATGGCGACTTAACACCGACAAAATTCAAATTTTTCCTTCAAAAATGTCTTAGTCACCATATCAGAACCACTATCATTAGTATGTACCTTTTTAAGTTTTATCTCTTGAGACTCTAAAATATCACGAATCTAATGATATCTAATATCAATATACTTGAATTTTGAATGGAAAGTAGAGTTCTTCGTAAAATGTATAGCATTTTGATTATCACATAGTAACATAAAGCTATCTTGATTTAAATCAAACTCCCTTGTGAACTCTTTCAACCAAAGCAATTCTTTACATACTTCCATAACTACAATAAATTCTACTTTTGTGGTAGATAAAAGACACATTTCTACAATCTAGAATGCCATGCCACTACTCCTTTTGATAACATCATCAAATAATCCAAAGTATATTTTTTAGTATTAATATCTCCTGTCATGTCTAAATTGGTGAATCCAATAATTATTGGCTTGTTACTTTCAAATGAAAGTTCCAAACTAGAATTATTTTGAAGATATCTCAAAATTCACTTCCTGGATTTGAAACAAAATAACTGACCATTTTCGCAATATAAGCTAAATCTGGCCTGGTGCAAATCATTATACATATCAAACTATTAACTGCAGATGCATAAGGAACACTTCCTATTTCTTTTACTTTTGTCTCACTCAATGGACACTACTTCTTACTAAGCTTAAAGTGTGCAATAAGAGGGGTACTTACTGCTTTAACTTTATCTATTTTGAGCCGCTGATGTACTTTTTTAATGCACTTTTCTTGTGATAACCAAATCATTCTAACTTTTTTAGAATTTGCTTAGCCAACCATCTTTCATTACAAATGTCTTGCTCAAATCACTCTTTAACTTCTTAATCTTAAAAGCATCTTAGCCAACTATAAGCATATCATCAACATAAAGCAATAAATTGATATAGTCACCATCAAAGAACTTTTTGACAAATACATAATGATCAAAAATAGTCTTTTTATAGGCTTGCTCTTTTATACAAGACTCAAATTTTCTATGCTATTGTTGTGGTGCCTATTTTAATTCATACAAGCTTTTATTCAACTTGTAAACAAAATTCTCTTTACCCTTCATCTTGTATCCCTCTAGCTACTACATATAAATTTTTTCCTCTAACTCACCACGAAAGAAGACAATTTTACATCTATTTGCTCAATTTCAAGATCAATTGTAGCTGATAAGCCCATAACAACTATAATAAAAGACATCTTAACAATTGAAGAGAAGATTTCATCAAAATTAATCCTTTTTTTCTGACTAAATCCCTTGATGACTAGTCTAGCCTTGTATGGTGGACGTGAAGAATTCTTATTTTGCTTCAATATGTAAATCCAAAAGCTTTTTTAAAGCTTTCTTGCCCTTAAGTAATTTTATCAACTTAAATGTGTGATTATCATTCAAAGATTTTATCTCATCATTCATCGCATCAATCCACTTATTTTTATTTTCATTCTCTATTGCTTCTTCAAAGTAGTGAGGCTTACCACTATTAGTCAAAAGTACATAATAATTAGTAGAATACTTGTAAAAGTGATGTCAGTTTTTGATAGATTTCCTTAAAGTTGTAGTTGGTAGCACAATAATGTTATTTATAAGATCATCTGTGTTATCTATAATCTGTTGATCATCCTAAATCTGATCATCAATAAAAGTCTTAATATTATTTTGAATCTCGTTCTCAATTTGATCATGTACCACGGTAAAAGGAACTAGATCAATATCAATATATGAATGTGAATTTTGGAAAGCTATTTTCTTTGTTCTTTCGATATTCTCAACGGTCTAACCTTCCATGAAAATAACATCTTGACCTCTTAGAATTTTTTTCACAATCGAATCATATAATCTGTAGCTAAACTCATCTGAACTATAATCAAGAAAAATGCATTCTCATGTTTTGACATGTAACTTAGATCTTTCATCATTTAAAACATGAACAAAAGCTTTACAATCAAATATTTTCTAGTGATCATAAAAAACATTCCTTTTAAGCTGAACCCTTTTTGGCACATCACCACCTTGAGCAATTGTTGGAGATAGACTAATCACATGTATCATTGTACTCAGTGCTTTACCCCAAAAGGATTTTGGCAATTTTGCCTCAGAAATCGAATATCGAACTCTCTTTAAAAGTGTCTAACTCATACACTCTATTATACTATTTAACTGAGGTGTCTTAGGTAGTATTTTATGATGTCTAATACCTTGCTGCCTATAGTACTCATCAAAAGAATTAATGTACTTACCACCATTATCTGATTGAATACACTTTAGCATTTTCTCTGTTTGGCTCTTTACCAAACCTAGAATTGTATGAATGTATCAAATACATTATTCTTAATCTTCAAGAAGTAAATCCAAACTTTTTTTGAATAGTCATCAATAAAAGTCACAAAGTTACACTGCCAATAATTTTTGTAGGCATTAGACCATAAACATCTGAATGCCCTAATGCTAGTAATTCAAATTTCCTCTAACGCAAATAACTTTTGAAAGAAACTTTCTTTTGTTTTTTTGCCAAACAATGTGTACACTTTTCAAGCTTCTTACTTTTTACTCTAGAGAGTACTTTTTTCTTGACTAATATACTCATTTCCTTTTCACTCATGTGACAAAGTCTCTTATGCCATAATGTAGTCCTCCATGACATTACACTATTTTTCAAAGTCCTAGCTTGTATAATATATAAAGACAAATCCTTATAGCTCTAGCCACCATTAATGATCCTTTGGCCACCATTAAGTTAGCAAGATTGTGTATGACTATCTATATGTATGCATATGAATTTATATTTCAAAATGTATATAAGTGTATAAATATATATGTTTATGTACATCTAAATTAATACGTATGCATTTGTTATATAAATAAATATGTTTATTGAGACATAAGTGACTGTGAGTAAATATTCTTATGTGTTCTTTATTTTTTTATATATTGTTTATAATTATGTATATGGTAACGTTTATTGTATTGTTAAGAATATTGAAAAGCGTTAATATCTTATATAGTATTAAGGTCAGGAGGAAACCTAATTTTATGTTGGATATATGCCTCTATATATGATACATATGAATATGATTGTCTACATATACATGTGCTAAAATATTGATCTTTAAATTTGATTATGATCTTTTTATTTTTCTAAATGTTATGAAATCATAATGTTTTGAAAAATTTTGAGATAGTAACATAGATTTTGTATTTTATGTGTTGTGAGTGAAAATATTTTATTTTTCTCTTTATTTTTATAAAAATTTTATTATAGAGGATAAATTTTATTTTATGTGTTAACATAATAAACTTGATTTATCTATAAATTTATGATAATTGGGAGACATTGAATTTTATGTTGTGGGAGATCAAGAAAAGGTCTCAACTATTTATAGATTTATTTATGAATGTTAAAATTTTATTAACTTGTAATATTTGTGATTTTTTCTCTCGATAGTTTGAATTGCATATTGATGATTTGATGATGAGTTATACTCCATTTACAATCATATGCACATATGTATAAAGATTTGGGACACGACTCTCCTATCTCAGAGTTAAAGATACGGGTATAACCCATATCTCAGAGAATATATTGTAGCCGCATATAATGTATCGTGAGCCATGATGTCAGAGCCATAGATATTTTATTATCATGATTTTATTATAAATTATTGAATTAAAAATTGAGCATTTAAAATTGATTTGAAATAAGTTTGAAAATTATTTGACATATGAATTTATATTTTTCGAGCCCTCTCAAATATCTGATATTGATGATGTGCACGAATCATAGAAGAAAAAACTCAAGAGGATGATCTTGATTCTTCCCTTTCTCATGTTCAGATAGATATTTTTGAACATAGTATATTAACGACCGGTTGAAACACTCTCAGGCATAACTTATTTATTTTACTTTGTTGACGACCGATTGAAACACTCTCGAGTATAACTTGTTTGTTTTGCTTTAATTTGTTTTATATATATATGATAAATTTTTTTAAAAGTATATTTTTTAACTTATTCAATTTGTATTATGAACAGAGTGTACAGTAGAAGTGTGAATATTTATCTGATATGAGTATTTACCTTATAGTTTTAGTATCTTGATAAGCTTTTATTCAAAAATATTTTAGTTTTAGTTTCTAGGTCCAAATAAGTTTTCTAAATTATATATTTGTAGCATAATCTATTTTGTTATATATAAATTTTGTATTAGAAGTATCGAATAAAATTTGTTTCGATGGACCTCATTCTATATCCGTTCTAAAATAAGTAATTTTTTAGGAAAAATTTAGTACGGTTTGTCTTGATATATATGAATGTGTTATAGGTACTATTCAGGTATATGTTGCGTGTGTTTATATATAGTATGAGTATGATTACTTATTAAGCTTTATAGCTCATTCCCAACAATAATTTTAATTTTGCAAGTTAGCAATTATATTGGTGTGTTGCTTTAACTTATTGAAAAAAAAAATGTATAAGATAAAAGACACCCTAGTTGCAGTCAGTCACGTAGTCCTAATTTTGATATCAATTATCGATATGGACCTAATGTGTCTTGTTATTATATTTTGAATACATGTTTAATTTGAAACATGCGGAGATATATGTTGTATATATTATATTAATTTATAGTTGTACATGAAAATGAGTCGAGCCTTTATTATCATTAATTAGTCATATAAAATTATATTTGCATATGAGTATTCGCACTATAAGTAATAGATTTACATTCAAAAATAAGTAAAGGCTTATAGAGTGAGAATTTTCTCCTGTCTCCTACTGGTATAACATATAAAGACGAATACTTCATACATCTAGCCACTATTAATGATCCTTTGGTCAATTTTTATTTTTCATCGCTCTCATGACTATGATATCCATCATCATCAAGCTTTCCAATCAAGATCAAATTAAGTCAAATATTAGGTGCATGCTTGACATTTTTGAGAAGTAATAGCGTTCCACTTTTAGTTTGTAAATTAACTTCTCCTACACCTATTACTTTGATCAAGCCATCATTACCCATCCTCGACATATAAAAGTCATGTGGTGTATAAGAAGTGAAATATTCTCTTTTATGAGTAACATGATAAGATGCTCTACTGTCGAAAACCCAACTCAACTCACCACATTCAACATTCACATTATTATCATAACACAAAATGACAAGTTCATTTGATACAATAGCAACTCAGGCATCTTTGTTATAATCATTCTTTTCTTTTTCACCATTACCATTCTTCTTTTCTCGTTTCAACTGAAACCAATTTTTCTTAATGTGACCCATCTTACCACGATGGTGATACTCAACATTCTTCTACCATGATCTTGATTTGCTTCTACTTTTGCCTATATCTCTCAGGCCTCTACTCTGACTTTTCTCCTTTTTCTTTATAACAAAGCTTTTGAATTTGATGAAAAATCGTCAGTTTTTCTTCTCATTTCCTCGTTCAAAATCTCACTCTTAACAAAATTCATGGTAATTGTACCATTAGGGGCTGAGTTACAGAGCAATATACAAAAAGTCTCCTAAGTCTCTGGCAATGTACAAGCAACCATAAACTATGTACCTCATCTTCAAATTTAGTGTTCATCACTGAAAGTTAATCCAACAATCCTTTAAACTCATTCAAATGATTTGAAATTGATTGACCATCTTTATATTTGAAGCTCGTAAGTTTTTTAATTAAAAACATTATGTTGTTACTAGTCTTCTTCACATTCAATGACTTGCGCTTGTTCCACAAGGTTTCAGCATGTGTTTCATTGTTAATACGATTCAAAACACTATCATGTACAAATTGTCGGATGAATCCACGCACAATTTTATATTTAAGAGTCCAATCAGAATCACTCATGTTTTCTGGCTTCGATTCACCAAATACCGATAAATGCCAACATTTCACATATAAAAGATCTTTCATCTTGTCTTCCAA
Source organism: Trichilia hirta (assembly GCA_035221805.1). Taxonomy (NCBI): domain Eukaryota; kingdom Viridiplantae; phylum Streptophyta; class Magnoliopsida; order Sapindales; family Meliaceae; genus Trichilia; species Trichilia hirta. The sequence continues at coordinate 10,903 of JAWDEX010166369.1, read as the reverse complement.
ATATAATAATTTGTTCTATTCAAACTAACTATTCTATTTGTACCCGATTCCATCATTCAATCAAACACAATACTTACCTGGCTTTGACACCACTCTGTAGGAAAAAGTCGTAAATTCCCTCTTTGCTTGAACCTGTGAGGAGCCATACAAATACAACAAATATAAATATAGGGTAGTAAAGCGATGATCAACACAAGCTAATTTTTAACGTAAAAATCTCCTCAATTCAAAGGATAAAAATCATGGAACCATTCTTAGAATCAACCCAAATCTTCACTATAAATTTTGAAGTACAAATTTAAATCAAATAGGTATCAAACCTATCTCACAATTACTACTAATAATAGAGTAAATACTCTCAATAATTACGAGCGAAGATCAACCAAAAGAACAATTCAAAATTTGGTAGTAAACAAATCTTTCTCACCTAAAATAAGCACTTTTAAAATTACAAATAATTCTAGGTTATAATTATTCAAACGACAATCTAACCGTTCATATTAAAGAGCAAGATGTCCTGAACGTATCTTTAAAATTTCAGTTCGATCGGACAGTGAATCAACCTTCGATCGTTAAAAGTGCAAAGACTGAGCACTGAAAATTCTGCAGAAAATTTTGTCCCCTCGTCATTGCTGCCTCCCTCGTCTGCATGCTCTCGACCAAATTGAGAGATATATATGTATTTCTTTTTTTTAGTTTGTTTAATTAAGGAATTATAATGACTTATATACTCTGGGCTTGGGCTGGAATAAATGGGCAAAGCCCAACACTCAATTAAATTTTTAATTAATTATATTATATATTTTTTTAAAACCCCATTTAATGTTTGTGAAGAGGTAAAGTGTTTTATTTAATTTTATATTTAGTTTTTAATTAAATAATGCTATATTTTTGTTTTAATTTTATTTGTATTTTTTAAAAATAGATGATAATACGAAAATATAAGAAATAAGTTAGGAAAAAAATAATTAGTTTACAAAATAAGAGGAAGAGATGATAATTTCATTCGTATATAATTTTACTAACAGGAAGGGCCGAAGAATTGAGTTATTTGTACGACTCCATTGCTGCTCTTTTGAGGCTCTCTTTTCTGGTCTTGTTATCTACACAGAGAGCGAGATAGCAAGAGAGAGGTGGGTTCTTTTCTTCCTTTTTTTTTTGTCCCAGAGAATTTGTATGGATGGATCTATGAGCTGATGGCAGCTCGATCAAATGGGATCAAGGCTATGATTCATGTAAGTCTTAGTCTTTTTTTAATATTAAACTTGTACATTTTATTGAATTTGAAAATTTATATTTAGATTTAGAGCTAAATCTACTCCAAACGATAGACGAAGTCTGCTCATAAAATGTATGTGAGAGTGGCCAGAACTCCACAATAAGAATGCTGGCCACCAGCATCTTAGCTACCAAGTGATTGGGGATTGTGGGTTCTTTTATTATATAAAAAGTAAAATTTAGTTAAAAAGATATTTTAATTTTATTATGTTCAAAAATACATATTTTTACTCTTATTTATCGATTTTTTTATTTTAGATATTTTAAAACTAACCATACTATTAACATAAATTGTGAAATTTAAAATCTAATAATACTAATGAGGATCAAATTAATTACAGTAAAAAAATATTTAAAGCCAATGGATAAAAATAAAAATTGATATTTTTTCATTTAATAAAACTAAAATGTCCCTTTTAGCTAGGAGTTTAAATATCTTTTTTCTTTATGTAAATTATTGACAAAAAATAATATGATAAAAAAAAAAGAAAGAAAGAGATAGTCATAACATAAATCAATTATAGTGGAGTTCCATGAAATTCTTAATTCTTTTATATAAGAATATTAGAGGTATAATCTATTAATTTTTATTTTGTAAAATTTTTTTTATCTCATTAATAGTACAGTACGTATGATAATATTAGGAGTTTAATTTTTTATGATTGAATTTTATAAAAGTTTGTACACATGATATCATTTTTTTAATTTAATATGAAATATTTTTTTTAATAAAATATTTAAGTTAGATTTTAACTAATTTTAAATACCTCAGACCGATGTGATGCATGAGTTGAATCCAAACCGTTTGAAATTTGGCCATTATTGATGTGGGTATCCGAAAATATCTATCAACATGATACACGATGGTGTCAGCCATTATCGCTTCATTGCAAATGCATTTTTGCTTCTTCCAGTTTAACTGAAGATGACTAAAACCTGAGGCAAACGAATTCAATAGATCTCACGAAAATTAGCATTTATGCGAATTTGTTCTAAATTAATAATTCTATTCGCTAGCTTTTTGCTTCATTATAGTCTCCGGGATCTGATCGTATGGACTGATCAGATGGGCTGGAGGGTTTGAAAATGGTGATTGTAACAGCATGGAAAGCATGCACTTGAGACTCGAGCTTTCACATAATTTCCTGCAATTGAATAAAACCTGAGGAAAGAGGTTTCAATAAATTATTAAATAAGATATGCATACAAGATGAGATGCGCCTAGGTTGGTGTGAATTCTAAATTAACATTTCTCACCGTGCTTTTGCTTAACGGATTTTCCCCTTAATTATATATAGTTTCCCGGGTCCAAATATCTATCTTCTGTATAAGACAATCTAGCAGAAGAAAACAATAAAAGACCAGAAATAGAGTCAGAGAAAGCTGATCAACTAGAAAAGGTTCTTCACATGAATGGAGGAGAAGGAGACTACAGTTATGCAAAAAATGCATTAGTTCAGGTCTCCCATAAATTAAGCATATCAGATTCCTTGATTCTATACATTACAGTCTTTGTCTCTTACAGCCGTTCGCATTTCTCTTACTTTGTCTATTATTAATTTTCCACTTACAGAAGGAGGTGATTTCGAGAACAAAGTCCTTGATAGAAGAAAGCATAATTGAGCTATGTCTCAGACTGGAATGCTTCAAAATTGCAGGTTTGGGATGCTCCACAGGGCCCAATGCATGTTTGCCTACATGGAATGTTATAGAAACTCTTTATTCAACCTGCCATAGTTTGAATCATAAACCACCTATGTTGCAGGTTTTATTAATTTGTGTTTGCTCTTTTCAATTTACTAATGTTGAGAGCGGTGAATCTTGAATCACTAGTATCGAATTTCTAGGTGTTCTTGAATGATTTCCCTGGAAATTATTTCAACAGCACTTTTCAGTTGCTGCCAAGCTTTTACGAGGGACCTAAAAGAGAGAGGGAGGTGTCGGTGAATTTGGTGAATGTTTCATAGCTGCAGTGCCTGGATATTTCTATGGAAGACTGTTTCCGTTCAATTCTCTTCATTTTGTTTTCTCATATTACTCATTCCATTGGCTATCTCAGGTCAGCCAAATCAATTTCTCGAGGTTGAATCGATCGTCAGAAGAAGAATTAGGCCAAAAATTAGGATACATTCTGCAAAAATAAAACTTCCATCGAATAAAAGTAAATGAAAGGCTTTCATAAAAATTCTCGTAGAATCGAAAATGAAGTTTTGATTCTGTAAATGCCAGATCAAGAATTAGTAATTACATACAATTTTTAAAAAAATCCCAGGTATTTCGAACTTTTTATTTTTGGAATGGAATATTTACGGAATTCCCATAAATAGGATCAAACCTTATTCCATGGTATTTATATGAGATTCCTCTTTCTTATTCTTAAGCAAGTCCCAGAGAAGACTTAGTTGATCCATGATTTATGTTTCATCTTTCGTTTTCTTTTCGTTTTTTCGAGACCTTAGTTTTAGTAAGAAAAGAACCAAATGTTTGATATGCTTTAATTTACAGGCACCAAAAGGATTAGTGACTGGATCAGGAACTTCAATGAAAAAAAGGAATGCTTACATTGCAAAAATAAGTCCTAGAGTTCACAAAGCATATTTGGATCAATTAGTTGATGCATAAATTTTTTCGAAGAAGAAAACTATGATATCACATAAATTTTGTTTTCTAGCAATATACTGGAGCGTCTGCTCCCATCTTGGATCTAGTGTTTTGTAGCAAAAGAGCATTCCTAATACCTAAAAACAAATAGAAGAGATCGAGAGATAAAGTCGATTTTTTGGCGTTTAAACTCATATGCTCAAATCAAGTATAGGATCTAAGAAGTAAAGAAAAGTAATAAAACGTGTATAAGACTGTGTATATGTTTCAGTTATAAATACTAATGCACGTGGGCAAGCCAAGAATTCATCACAATCTCTCTCTTTTAAGGTGAGAAATACCGTATTTATAGTAATCTTATCATGTGTGATCATTGAAGAATGAGAGTCTGATTTGATAGCAGGTAACATGTCCTGACAAAAGACAAGTTATTTCATAATCATTGCCTAACAACATAAGGTGCTGCAATAATTACTTATTAGATGACTTGTGTAGCGCACAATATCTTAATGTGATAGGACATTTTGCAGGTTTAAAAATACGAATATTATTTACCTCACAGCTCTCTTATTTTTGTGTGACAATAATTTAGGGTTAATGCGAGGCTCACAGGACTAGCATGGCATAAAGAGAGCAATCAGGTCATTTGCCTCAAATGTCTCGAATTTGATATCAGGACAATACATTACTCTGGAAGGGGATCGTAATAGTGAGGGCGTCCCCTCTTTAAAACATGAGATCGAAAGGTGGCCCTATGAAAATTTCTCAATATAAATCTCTAAATTTTTACTATTACAAAAAAATAATAGATTTTTGTTTGTTTTTTTGCTATTACCTTTCTACTTACAGTAGGAGTTCTTGCACCCTAAAACAATTTGAATTTTTTTAAAAAGTTTTAAATATTCGTAAATGCATTTACTCCAATCGTGTTATTTCAGATGCTGTCATTTTTTGAAGAGACGTAACCGTTTATTGGTGTCTTTTTTATTTTTGTAATGTTGCCAAGTATCACGTCAAAAGTGATTTCATTTATACTTACATGTTTTAAAGCATCTTGTTATTTCTTGCTGATATAGTGCAACCTAATTTGTTGGATTGTAATTTTTAGAGATGTGTTGCACTGTTCTACTATCTTTGAAACAACTATAAACACCAATCCAATCTCTTCACTTGCGTTCTACTTTTGCCTCAAATCCAAAGGTGATATTGCTTCAGAGAAATGCTGAGCCCACAACATACTTGCACAAACTCTCAATGACTTTATTCTTCATTCGACCTAATTTCATATTAAGTGAGTCTACTTTCTTCTTCATTATTTCTTTGTTTTATTCACTATTTTTAGTGGTTGTAAGAAGTAGGCACCGAGGGTACATCTTTTACTTAAATAAGGTTAGCGTATTTAGGGGAAACTAACATCGATAAAATCTATAACAAGGAACTAGCTCATTATGCAAGAAATGGTGGTTGATTAGGGATAGGTTGAGGCGTTTTAGGGTTGCTTAAGGCATTCTTGAGACTGCAACATCGTCCACCTTGGCGTCCAATTGTCCGTTGCAATATCTCTTGTATTGACAAACTTACATGATGTCAAATGTCTATAGGAAACAAGCTCTAACATCCATAGTGAAAGTATAGAGATAGTATTTAGTGACCAACTACATTTGGATGTTATCCATGTTGATATAAAAATCCAATCCCTCTCCTCTAAGCCAAGTGATGACAGGTTTTTAACAAATTCAACTCTTTACCAAAGCTTAGGACAGAATACGAGGCGACCAACTTTTCTTCGAGTATTGATACTTAAGATGCAATGGTCTATTGGAACGCTTTCGGGATAGATAAGTTGGTGTCTATGAGGGCCCCTTTGAATGAAGAGATTTTAGGCATACCTTTTTCAAAAGAGACCACTTTCAATAAAAAGCTATTCGTGATTAGGGTGGGACTGCCACACTACCTCTTTTTTGCAGCCCTGCTCATGTATTTTCAAATCTTGGCTTATTAACTTACTCTTAACTAGCAGAGTTTGGTTGGTCTCTACGTCTCTACGTGTTACGGCAAAAATATTTTAGAGAGCTTCTCATCTTTTTTGAGATAGCCTATACATATATTCTAAGAAAATTTTCAAAGTTGAACTTCAAGTAGCACCACCTACAAACCGGGGATCGAGACCATCAGTTTAATGAAATATAATGCTTTCAATAATAAAAATTGAAATTATGAATAAACAAGAGAGATCTACTTATATCTACCAATTTGCTTATTTCTTTGATAAACAAGAGAGCGATCGAAAAATAGCAACAAAAATTATAGGTGAAATTAAAAAAGTGAATTTTTTGTATTTGAAGAAACTTTTGTTTAATTTACCCTAAATTTTATTATAACCATGATTATTGATTAAAAACAATTATTTATAACAGTATTTTATTTTTTATTTCATGAATTATTATATCATTTAAGATAAAAGAAATGTGTTGAGATATTTATAGCATTACTGTAATTTACTTGATGAAATTTTATTTTAGAATAATGAAAAAATGAGTGGGATAAAATTATGGAAAATTCGATTAACATTTACTTCATATTTTCTAAAGAAAATCAACAAGATGAACGTGTACAAACAAACACAAAGTTCAGATCTTGCTCAATTAATCTAACAAAAACATCTAAATTATGTTAAAAAAATAAAACTTTTAGGGTAATAAGAAAACACTTTTGGCAACCGAACTTTAAGGCCTGACTAGGCCCATGTTAAACAGGCCATATTATTACAATGATACGAAAATATAATTTCCAGTTCTTGTTCGCCCATCATTATTGGGCCATTATGTGAGGGCCGGTTACCAAAGGCTTTCTATTTTTTTTTGAACGAAGCTACAGCTCCTCTCCGCGTTTGCCGTTTTCCTTAAAATTACCCAACGAATCCGTTCCCACTCCATCAGGAAGATTTTCTTTGTGGATACGTAAACCTGTGATCAAAGGGGAAAATTCCTCCGAGTGACCGCAGCGATGGAAGTCGTACAAGTTCTGCGCATGAAGAAGGAGAAGGAGACAACAGCTATGCAAACAATTCATCCCAGCAGGTGATCGATTATCTTTTTCTCACACACAATCTGCTTAAATTCTTCTATTTATAATATCTTTTTATTTTTACCGTTTTCAGAAGGAAGCAATCTTGAATGCAAAGAGTCTATTACAAGAAACCATGGTTGAATTCTATTGCAACAGTTTCCCAGATTGAATAAGGTATGCAGACATGGGTTGTTCTTCAGGACCTAATTCATTTTTGCCAACTTGGGAAGCTATAGAAGCTCTGGAAACTATTATATCTTAATTAAATTATATAAAATAATATCTATTAATAATTGTGTGTTATACGCTATTGTAATTAAGTTAAATTCAATTTATGTAATTTGATATTATTCAAGTAATATAAAGTTTTATATATTTAATTAAGTGTAAATTTAATATATAGAGAGATTAAATTTTATTTCTATTTTATAATAAATCACAAATAGTATAAATATAGAATATTTAATTATTTAAATTTTTTTATTTATTAGAATTACAGTATCTCGAGTTAAAGTCCTAGTATTAATATAAAAAATATTATTTTATTATTCTATTAATAGATTAAAATTTACCTGTACCTAATCTTAGAAGATTTATAATTAAAATTATATAAATTTAAGAATTAAACGTAAATTTCAGGTATGTTTGGTTCACTCTTTATTTCGATAATTTGACTAAATAATTTTTTGAGATACGGTGAATTTAATTCATCGCGTGAATTTATTTCAGTAACGAATATTCCAACAAAAACAATTTGTCATCGCTTGAATCGTAAGCCGCCAATATTTCGGGTTTTTCTGAATGATATTCCGGAAAATGGTTTCCACACCGTTTTCAAATCTCTGGGAAGCTTTTACGACAGATTAAAGACAGAAAAAGGGCGATGGATTTGGTTCTTGTTTCATAGCTGCAGTCCCTGGATCTTTCTATGGAAGATTGTTTCCTCTCTGTTTCTTCACTTTGCTTTCTCTTCTCACAGCCTCCACTGGTTCTCCCAAGTACATAATCATCTAATCATCTCCATTTTGCTGTTCTTGTTGCTTGGATTCTTTTACTTTTTTTCCCTTATTTTTGCAATTATTTCATAAGGTAATAAATGGGTTAGTGAATAAATCCAGAATCCATTCAGCAAGTTCAACATTTATCCCTCACAAACAAGTCCTGAATGTGTTCATAAAGCATACTTGGAACAATTCGAGAAAGATGTCAGAACATTTCTCAGGTTTCGTTCAGAAGAGTTAAAGCCTGGAGGTCGCATGATTCTTAGTCAGAGTTAATCAAACAAAGGAAGAATCTTCCGCCAATTATCGTCCCATGTTTTTAGAGATAATCGGGATGATATTACACGACGTGGTATCGGAGGTATCAATTTATTTCCCCAATATCAAAACGATGCAAATAAGAACTTGCCTTGATACATTCTGATTCGGTGTAGGGATTGATTGAAGAATCAGAATTGGAAACATTCAATGTGCCGTTGTATGGCCCGCGTCTTGAAGAAGTCAGATATATTGTTCAAGCAGAAGAATCCTACAACAATGACAAGCTGGAATCCTATGAACTGAGATGGGATGCAGAGTTTGGAAACGGTGACCATAATAACAACTTGCACAGAAGGCACTTGAGCGGAAAGCATGTGACAAAGTTAATTACAGCAGCTCCCGAGGCATTTCTGGAAAGTCATTTTGGAAGTGCTATGTTGGATGATTTGTTCCAAAGATTTTTCATCGAAGTATGGAATACATAGAAATGGGATTTGGGAATTCACACAAATGTAATCGTTTCGTTGACACAGAAATACGTGTTATCGGTCATTTTCTCTAATTGTCTTTGTAGGATAAACAAACCGCCATCCACACTGCAAAGAAGATGCAAACATTATACAAACCAAGTACTAATTACATTATTAAACTCGCATTTAAAGCTAAATAACACTATATTCGTAGTTATTAAACGGCTGTATTAATCAATCTTAACCACCATCAAAACTAGGAGTGAAGAAGTAAATGTCATCAAGCCGATCATTACTAGGAGAATTCCAACCATAAGCCAGCAGCCCTTGTTTGACACTCCAAAAACCACCACTAAATGCACAGCATCCACGAGGGCCAGAATGATCATTCGTGTCCGGCCGCCCATTATCCCATCGCTTCCACATCAACGTCATATCCAGCGAATAAACCTCACCCGAAAATTTCCTGGCCCCTAGATGGCCCAAGTCGTTAGGGTGTACTTCTCCACCATATATAGTTATGAGTTTTTATTGATTGCGACAATAGAAAATACGCTCCGGGCTGTCCGCTTTTCGCCACTAGTCCTACTTGGGCCCACTGCCATGGGCCGGATTGTAACAGTGCATCGTCCATTTCCTCTCCTGCAAGACTACAAAGTACCCAAATTTTCCTTGGGTCACAAGGAAACCGAGCCCACCTCTGCCTCCACAGCTTTGGATACTTGATCCATTTTTCATCAACCCAATCAAAAGCCCATAAATCATTAAGCCGGCCCGAAACACCACGACCACCGAAGACGCACACGTGTCGGTCATCAGCAGTCATGGAACGGCAACTACGACGGGGTTGGTCTAGCAGTAGACAGTAGGGTCCACTTGTTTGTTGACGCGTCCAAAGTGTAGAGGTCGTCGAGTTCTTCATGCGTACCATCCCTACCACCGAACACATAAATGGTATTTCGGACGGCGGCCATTGTGACTCCAACACCTAGCGGAGGGACGTCTCCAGTGACGTCTGCGATGGACCATTTAAGGGTCTTAAGGTCGAAGACGTGAAGACTGTTGTCAACAGGTGCACGAATTCACCGCCAAAGGTGTAAACTTTTTGGGATGCTATGGCTATGGCGTGTCAGCTTCTGGCTCCAGGCCCTGATCCCTTTTGTTCAAGCTGATACAGAGATTAGACAGATAAATTCAAAAAATCAATTGAAATTTATGCAACAGTTAAATTGAAATCAGATTGTGAAATCAACAAAAAACAGAGAGAATAAAAATCAAACCTTGATCCATTTTCCTTTGACTGAAGCCGATCCGATGAAATCAGCAGCGTAGCCTGGACTCTTTGACCGGATATTCAGGGTCTGCCCGCACTACTATATCCGTATTGATATGTGAAATGACACATAATGGCAATCGTTGTCTAAATTACAGGTGTGTCCCCAACTGAGGATATATTTTAGAGTATTGTCATGGACTTGTGTTGTAAAAATATGACAAAAGCAGGTGAAATTTGGCGCAAAATCAAGTAATTTATATTCCATTGAGGCAAGGAATGTGATTATGTTGCCTGACATTAGCTAGCTAATGCTAAAGATCACCTCCTCGTTCAATTTTTAAGTATTTGACTTTCACCAACCTCCACCTGTCCCGGTAGTGTACCAATTTGATTTATAAAGACAAGTGTTTGATGAGTCCTATGATACTAGACTTATTATATAATGATTGATTGTTGTTGGTACAGTCTTCCTTTTAACCATCTGGTTTTACAAGCCAGAAGAGCGTGAATGACACCAACAAAATTCACAGTAAAAAATAGAGTTAGTCCCGTAGAAAAAAATGAAAATGGATCTTAATTGCATTCTTTCCATTGTAAATGACAAAAGAACACCCTCTTTAAGGTTTTATTTTTGTTGATGCCCAAAATTTTTGGAGACAGAAAATTCAGCATATCACACAGATTTATTATTGCAATCGACGTAGGATCTCTTCAAGAATTACTTGAAATGTCTTGCTCAAATCACTCTTTAACTTCTTAATCTTAGAAGCATCTTAGCCAACTATAAGCATATCATCAACATAAAGCAATAAGATGATATAGTCACCATCAAAGAACTTTTTCACAAATACATAATGATCAAAAATAGTCTTTTTATAGGATTGCTCTTTTATACAAGACTAAAATTTTCTATGCTATTGTTGTGGTGCCTATTTTAATTCATACAA
>JAWDEX010166358.1:0-17007 GCA_035221805.1 Trichilia hirta | reverse complement strand
GTGGACAATTTATGCGTGATGATCCGAGGGTCGACACCAGGCATATCACTATGGCTCTATACAAAAATATCTTTGTTCCGCTCGAGGCATTCTTCTAACATCAGGGTTTCATTGGAGTTTAGGTGAGTGCCAACTCGGACTGTCTTTTGGGGGTTCGATTTATCTATATTGACTTTTCTCAGCTTTTTTGCGGATTCAAAGATGGGGTTATCGGCTTCTTTGGATTACTCTGCCCTGTTGACATTGGTGTCTTCACTTTCCAACTCGAAATTTCTTTTCTGAATGTAGTGAATGGACTTGAAAAAAGTTGTAAAACATGATCGGGCTTCCCTCTGACTTTCTCTGACTATGCCAACCTCGTTACCGACCCGAAACTTAAGTTTCAGATAATGAATACTTTTCACTGCTTTAATGATCCGGAGAAATGGTCAACCCAAAATGGAAGCAACTATCGGTATTAAGTGGAAGCAACTATCGGTATTATACCCGTAGCACCTGTGGTAATCACAAAATCTATCTCTTAGAACATTAGCTCTCTCAGATCTGATTGGGGTTAACTCTACCATATAAAGCCCCTTGTCCTTTGCATATTGCTAGGCTTGCGAGAGGAAAACATTCAATAGGACGAAGTTCCTCTCGTTTGTCCTGTTCGCTTGGGGCTGTTTTTTATCTGGGGCCTGCAACCTCACCATCTCTTTTTGTCTGGGAGATCGTGTATTTTTCTCGCTTCGATCACTCTAACGGTCATTCTCGAACTTTTTTGAATCTCTTTTAGGGTGCTCTCTGTCTTGTCGCTCGAGTCCGCTCACCCCCTCCTCTTGCTTCCTCAGGAATACTCTATCCTTAATGTCTATCTCGTCAAAGAGCTCTCTTCTAGCGACTTCATAAGTGGTGACAGATCGCTTATTGATGGCGTACCACCCTCTCTCTGCTCGGAGTCCTCTCCTCAATTCTTCCAATGCTAGTGGATAGTGAAAAGCTCCTAACTGTATCACTTCATCTTGATATCTCAACATAAAGCTCCTGAGGCTCTTATTGGAGCCTTGCCGTAATAGGAATAGGGCGCTTGTACTTCAAACAATTTCTATGGAGCCTCGAAATTCTTTTACAAAACTTTGTCTTAATTGTCAAAAACTTTTGATGGTATCCTTCGGGAGACTTCTGAACCATACCCAAGGTTATCCTTTCAATATTAGTAGAAAAAATTGACACATTTAAAATTCACTCAGCCCTTGGATATGCATCATTTTCTTAAAGGTATCTATATCTAATGTGGGATCGTTCTTCCAGTATAGGGCGCAATTTATGGTATTTTAAACTTTCTGCGAATGGTCAATTTATATTCCTGATGAAGGGGAAATCACCATATCTATCCGTTTTAATTTTTTCATCCTCTATCTTTAGCAGACTAGTTCTCACTCCTCCAATCCTGATTTCTTGTAATATCTTTCTGACACAGCTTTCGATCGTTTGGGGATCCGCAGATCGGATACTGTAGTCTCGAGACCTAATTTCATCAAATTGAGATCGCACGTCCACCGTGGTGCGCCTAGGCCTGGTAGGACTCTTTGGGTCTATTTTAGGACTACATAGGGTAGCGAACATCATGGGTTCATCACAGTCGTGTATCTCTGCTTCGTCACGCACATTTGTCTTGCCCTTTTCTTTCTGCAAATTAGTGAATCGGATACTTTTGACAGTCATTTCCTTAGGCGGGTACCGAGCCATTTATTTTCTCCCTTCTGAAAGACAATCGGTTCTTATTTCTGGGGCTTCCTGTATAATTTGCTGTTTTCCATCTCGCTCTTGTCGCCGAACCAACACTTGTAGCTTCGCCATTGCCTTTTTCAGCAACTGATTCTTACGCTCCAATCCCATGATCTTCTGATTATCGATCTCTCTTATACTTCTTAGTTCTATCAGCCCTCCTTCAGCTTTGACAGTGGCTCGACTGACTGGACTCTCAATCTGGTGAGCTAATATTTCATTCTCATCCAATGATTCTGAAGCGCTCCCTTTTTCTCCAGCATGAGGGGGACCCCCAGCTGCTTATTTTTGCACTTTTCTGAAAAAATGACTGGGAATGTTTCCTACCATATCTACGCGGAACACTTTTCAAACTTTCTTTTAAGGCTTTTTGCTCATTTTTCACAGACCGCGCCAACTATTGATACCCAAATTTTTCAGTGACGGAAAATTTAGCATATCACATAGATTTACCGTTACGGTCGACGTAGAAGCTTCTCGGGATCTACTTAAAATCACAGAAAAACGAGTTAGGAGTGAAGCCGGCTTATCGACGAATAAACTCTGACACTCAAGTCAGTGAAATGGTGCAGGGCCAAATAAAAAGAGAGAAATTACGAGTGTTTGAGTGTTTTATCGATCCGAGAGACTGAGCTCGGGAAAAATGCGTGAGTACAGTAGTTATCCCTTAACTGCTCAGATAAAGTCCTCTCTCAAAACTCCCAAGTTAGGAGAAGAATAATGATTATTAAAAGGAGAAAAATTCGAATCCTGTTACATACATGACCTTTACCTTTTATAGAGCTCCTGCACGTGTGAGCATCGGAGAACAGGAGTTTGATTGGACAGGAGTAGGTATGGTGGTTAGATCAATCATTTCACCACTCCTTTACGTTAGGTCTGACCTAGCAATTAAGTGCCTATAATTTGTCGTGCACAACGTTACTTAACATGACGGGACGTATGAACAGTTACTTAAACAGAATAATAGTTGGTCCAATTCTCAACTCCCGTTTTTAGAAGAGGCGCAACAGTCGCCTCGATAATCAAGAAAGGATCGCCCCATGCCGGGACAATCAAGAAAGGATAATCAAGAGTGGGTGCCAAGAAACCGAGACAATCATGCCAGATTACAATTTTTGATTAGTCAAATCTTGAAATCAAAAAATTTTAGACAAAAATCAATCTCGGATCGACAAATATCATCAACACTTACCATCCAAGTGGAGTCACAGGCGTTGTTAGAACAGGATATAAGAATATAACGAAGGAAAGAGAAAGAAGATCGACATTTTTAACAAACAGAGAGAAACCTGCTAGGCTTCTGCATCGAATGGGTGATTTTGCTGAGCTACTTATACTAAAAGTGTTAAATTGACGTGCAAAAACTTGCAGAAGTCATTATTAATTAAAAATTTTCATTTTCCAGGTCTTTGATGACAGTCATAATCGACAATTACAAAATAAAACTAAGTAATGACAACAAGGATCTTGGGAAAAGATTCAAAAACTTTGGCCCAAAAATTGTAGTTGAGTCGGGTGTAAAAGGAGAGAGAAATTAGTTATCACCGTCGAAACAGTTTAATGAATATCTTGAGTTATGAGGTGATGAAAATGAAAAGACGGAAACAAGTTCTCCAAACAAGTATCAATAGGAAAATGCCACTGTGAATGAAATCAGTGTAGGATTTGAAAATGTGGGGTTGGGGGCATTTTTATTTGCTTCCAATGTAGTTGGGTGCTGCAGTTTGCATTAAGATCGATTGAATTAGCCCATCCCTGGCCCTGATTATGGCTGTGGTCAATGGCTAGATTTACTAAAATTCAGTCAAGTTTCGTGGACATAGTACACGGTATAGATAAAGTTTGCGTTGTTGCCGTTGCCATGGTGATCTAGTGATGCTTCTCTCATCTCATTAAATGAGAAGTACCGTATGATTTATTAAGAGAAATGATAGCATGCTACTGAGCAGTATGGAAAAAAAAGATTGCACAGCAAATATCTTCCTTAGTCATGAACTCTATAACTCTGAATTTTCTAGTAAACTGATAGAGGACCAAAACTGATAAATTTTCTGTAAAATAATCTATATTGTGTCAAATTTCTATGAAAGATGAGATGCAAAAATTAATTGGCTATTGGGCCTTCCTTGATATCTGAGCCTGTAGCCTGTACCTGACGTGGGTATAAATCCATGGGCTTGGATAAAGGACCAAAGCGTATTCTTCCTTTATCTCAGAGCATTTAGCTTCATTAATATGTACCTTAAAAAAAAAAAAAAAAAAAAATTCTTTAAATTAATAATTCAGTTTTCATTAATATTTTAAGAAAAATTTTATTTTTTTCCACATTTAAGAGCCCATTTATTTTTATGATCACCCAACAATATTGATTGTTTTTTCCATAGCTTTAGATTAAAATATCCTCAATTTTGTTTTTAGTGTTGACACTATATAGACAATATTCCAACACCTTGAAACAATCTTTTAAATAATATTTACAGCCATAAACCAACTCACACTTTAACGCCAATTCACTCTGATACCGATAAAATTTCACCGAACTTCCGACATCCTTTTGATGATACTTATTAACAATATGTAACAAGTTCTAACTGGCATTTCAGATCGCCATATGAAAATAGCAAAGAATTTAATTGGCCGTCTTGGCCTGACAAAATATTATCCCGTTGTGATAGAAGCATTCCTGCGCGTGTTGCGACCAACAGCGCGACCGTGCATGCAGTGCGACAGAAAACACGTTTGTGTGCATGCAACGACGTGTTATTTGTACGATATGAGGCAAGTCACAAATTCTAAATTTGTGCGTGTATTTTGTTGAACTTGCAGAATGCATAATAGCGGATTCTAGTCAAATTGAATCAATTTTGTTATACAAATTAAGAACACATGTTTACATATTATCTTTATAACATCATTTATATTTATGATAAAAATTAAAATTTGAATAAAAGCATAAACAAAAATTGAACACACACAACAATTACTGCAAGTAAAATAGAAAGCAAAATATGCTAAGGAACTGAAATGGAAGAGGCTCGGCAAAAGACAAACGGATGGGTGAAGTAAAATTTTCATATTTTAATCTTCACGATAACAAAATCTTACGGTTCCATTTTGAAGATTCTTGTTATATAAAAGACATTACTGCATTATAATTTTTTGTTTTAAATATTAAATTTTAGAATGATGTTTTATTTATAAATTAATGATAAAAATATAAGAAATAAAAATAAATTCATTTAATTTGAGATTATTTTATTTTACTTTTTAGTACGAGATATTCTTTTCATGTTGAAGAATTTTCACGGGATTGTTTTTGGGCTTAAATTTTAGAGACAAAAGATTATCTTTGTAAGAATTGACAATCCCTCTAATAACAGTGACATTTTTTCTGATATTATATTTATCGCTAACCAGAAAAGCAGAATCGCAGATATAGTTTATCACTGCTTCAAGGGTCAATTGGCTCACCTCCCTATCAATTATCCTATCAATTAAAGACAGGACAAATTTAGGAACGGCAGAAAACAGGCCACAAGTCACCGTTTGTTCTATCCGATGTCAGGAAGCCTCACCTTTAGATTAAAAATTGAAAAAAGGACAAAATATCGTGGAAGAGATAGCAAGGGAATCCTAGAATCCAATGAACCAGTCAAAGCGTGAACCAGTCAAAGTGTGAGCTAAGCCCGAGGGTTCGATTGACCTTGACTTTACCCCCCTTATAACAACTATAGAACTACTAAACAGCTGGTCTCAGTTATCGCTCTCGGCGCAAGGTCTCTTCTTTAATGGGACCTTGGATGAGTTGTTACTACTATCGATTGAATGGCCCTGAGACGTGGTTGGATCTCTTTTTTTATCCTTGAGGGACGACTTAATATTTTTTTATCCTTGAGGGACGACTCGGCAATTCTTTTCAAGCATAGGAGAGGTGAAGGAGGTGAGGAATCACTTCCATAGCCTTTCCCCCTCTCCTTGAGACAACTATCCTCTCAAGAAAAAAAAAACAAAAAAAAAAAACGTGCTGCTCTCTTCCTGCTATATTTGTAGTAGGAGATAAACCAAGTCAGCTTTGTTGTATTAAACAAAGGGAATGTGAGCGCACAAAATGCTTTCTACCTCCCTCCCCCACCTTCATCTATTTAAGACAATGTGCGTGACATAGGATGATACTAGACCTAACTCGACTAATAAAGACTAAAAAAAAATGTCTTTCTAATCTCAGATTATGTCTTTTAAGATCGCCATTCTCCCACGTGACTCTCTGTAAGGTTCAGGGAATGCGCCCATGCTGAAGTTGACATAAATGCATTGGATTCTTTTAATTTTTATTATTAGAAGGATTATCATTTACTAGACTGGGGGTCTCAGGTCTGATTTGTAGGTAATATCACCTGAAACTCAACTTTGAATTCTCCCATAGATTATATATGTATGCTGCCTCAGGAATATTGGGCGACTCTCTAAATTATTTTTACCACAGCAAGTAAAGATTAGCCAAAATCTGATAGTTGTTGAGACTAAGCTAATACAAGATGATCTAAAAATATGTGAGCAGAATTGCAAAAAAGAGTTATAGTGGCAACCTCACCCCGATCAGGAATAATTCTTTATTGAAGGCGATTTTTCCTAAAGGAGATCAACTCTAGATCTCTCTATCTAAAAGAGCCTTCATAGACGCCAACTTCTCTACCTCAAAAGCATCCTGCTATACCATTATATCTTGAGTGCTAATGCTCGAAAGGAAGGTGTATGTCTTGTATTTCATTCTAAGCCTCGGTGAAAGGACTGAATCTATTGAAGTCCAATCATCAATCGATTCGAAAGAGGGGGATTAGGTCTGTATGTCAATAAGAATAATATCCTGAAGCAATTAGCCACTAAATATTATCTTTATGCTTTTACTATAGCTATTATAACTTATTTTTTATAGATATTTAACATCAGGTCAGTTTATAATTATAAGAGATAATATAACAGACAATTGGACCTTAAACCAAATGATGTTATAGCTTAGGGATGCCTTGGGCGAACCTAAGATGCTTCATTCGACCCTTAATCAAACCTCATTTCTCGCATAATGAATTAGTTTCTCGCTATGGGTTTTACCGATGTCATCCTACACTGAATAGACTAACCCTACTAAAGCAAAAGGCATACTCTTAATATCTACATGTTACAATCACTAAGAATAGCAAATAAACTAAAGGAAAAAAAAAAGAAAAAAAAACTCACTAAAAGTGAGGTTAAGATGAGCGAAAATAAAATCGCTAAAAGATTGCAAAGGTAGATTATTGGCTCGAGATTTCTTTGAAGTAAAATCATTACTAAATTGAAGCAAAAGTAAAACGAAAGCGGAGAGAATGAATAGGTATTAATAGTCATTTTAAGAACAGCAAAACGACGCAAAACGGTCCTAAAATTCATGGTCCAATAAACTAGATCACTCTACAACAATACGAAATAATAAAATGTCCAAAAATAATGTGCAGGTGTGACTGAAGCACCCCTAGTATTATACATGACAACGTTACAAAAATTGAAAAGTCACTAATGAATGGTTCATTTTTTTAGAAACAATAACCTTTAAAATGACAATACTGGAGTAAAGGTACCTACTAGTATTTAAAATTTTCAAGGAAAATTAAAATCATCTTAGGGGTGCAAGAACTCAACATTATAAGCAAAAGGGCAAGAGCAGAAAAACATACAAAATTTACTATTTGTCCATAATTACAAAAATTTTAAAAACTCATACTGAGAAATTTTTGTGAGATCACTTTTCGAGCTTGAATTTTGAAGGTATGGAAGGCTGTCCTTGCAAGAATTAAAGATCCCTTACAAACGGTGACATTTTGCCCCGATGCTAAATTTGGACGACTCAAGACAAATGTGCCTGTTGCTCCCTTTCTGTTAGTCCAGTTCTGTGAGGCTCGCCATGACTTTGGATTACTGTTAAACAAAAATAGGAGAGCTGATGAGATATAACAACACTCACATTTTAAACTCTATAAAGTATTTTATTATATTAAGACATTTCACATTGCACAAGTCATCTAGCAGGCAATTATTACGTTAGCCTATATTGTAAGATCATAATTATAAAATAACTTATTTTTTATTAAGACACACTATCTATTATTAAATTAGACTTCATTCTCTAATATTTGAATATATCGTAATTATCATAAATATGGTATTTTTTACAATAAAATAGAGAAATTGACGAATTTCTATCTTACTTATTTACGTTGATATTTATATACGAAACTAACGTATAGTCTCATGTATGTCATATTGCTTTCCTTTATTTCTTTAATTTTATGTCTAACATAAGTATTAATATTTAATCGTAAAAAAATGACTTTACTGCTAAATCTCTTTTATACAATTTCATTTCATGTGCTTGAAGTATAGAATCGTAATAGAATACCCAGTTTAAAATGAGATCAAATCACTCTAATATATATATATAAATCGATTCTGAATCTGTGTCTCTCTCTCTCGTTTTTTCTCAGTGCAAAGCTTCCTTCTCTATCAGCATGACCATATCCGATTCTGAATCTGTGTCTCTCTTTCTCGTTTTTTCTCAGTGCAAAGCTTCCTTCTCTATCAGCATGACCATATCCAATGTTGTTCACACATCAGAAACTGCTTTCGTTCTCTTACACAAGCCCCAAATGTACTCTTCTTTTCTCAAAAATCGCAACTTATCTCTGTTCAGTTTAACCAACCAACCGACGAGGAAACCAAGGAACCGGACCAGACTGAGGACAAGAATTACCGTAACTGTCCAGTCCAAGAACAGCGATTCAGCTGACTACCCAGACCGCATCATCTCAGCTGTCTGTTACTTCTACCCATTCTTCGATAGCATACAGTATGGGAAATATGTCATAACTCAGTTTACGCCAATTCAAGCGCTTATTCAGCCGCTTGTACCAGCTATCAAAATCTTTGAAAGCTTTCACTTGAATGGGTTTTGGTGTTTTTGACTATTTTATTAGTGTGAGGAACAGTATTTTTTGTATACATGTTAGGCTCAATACTATGCAGGCTATTGTGCTTGATGTTTTGTTAATTTTTCCTGATCTCTTTGAGAGGACTTTTAATTTTAGCTATGGTTGGGGGTTGGATTTAGTGATGAGTTTGGATAGTAGTGTATTTTTGTTCCTCTTGATTTGTTTGATTTATGGGTCGTCTTGTTGTTTGTTAACTCAAGTGCCCAGATAACCAATTGTTGCTGAAGCAGCAGATCGACAGGTTCTTTAATAAGTCATTTTGTTTTTGTTTATTGATTTTGTAAAACATTTGTAATTTATTGTTGGATTGAAGTTTCAAAAGATTCAACTTTATATCATAAAACGTTATTTCTGTTGTTCCTGTTGTACATTTAGTTAAATTGAGATTTGTGAATGTTCTGTTGATTGGTAGTTGATTCTCGCTCCTAATGGAAATTAGGGAATTCTGTGTATCTCCATCTTAGTATTTGATATATGTCGGTGGGTTGATAGATAACAAGAAGGCACATTTTCATAGTTTCGCCTGTTTTGATGGTTCTAATAGCGCCATATCTCTTCATTGTCCTGTTTTGAACAAAATAGTCATTAGCATTGCATCTGTATTTCTTTCTTTCAGTTTATATTGAAGCACCGGAAAAAGGTAAGCTGGGATGTAACTTAACATAATATTTCATTCATTTATGTTCTTCCGTGCACGTGACCAAGCACAGGCATCCATAGAGATAGAGGTTAGATTGTCACTATGGTGTCAAATAGATGAAAAGAAATTAAAAACCCTTTTACAATTTTCTCATAATGAAAATTTTACAAATAAAAAACTAGAATTTTGATTTATGAATTTGGTAATTAAAAGCTTAGAGATGTTTAAAAATTTTAAGATATGAAGAAAATATTTTAGGTTTATTTCCCTATTTTTTCAACATTTTAAAAATGAAAGCAAGTTAATTTATATAAAAAATTTTAAAATTAGTCATCAGAATTCAGATTTAATTGTTAGAATAATAATATCATACGAACGTTACATCTTTGTCGACTATCTATAATTTTGCACGTTATTGATCTCTATTTTTTTCATGTTTTGTTTGACCATCACACTCCCGTTAGACAATTAATACTGTTTATAAATATTATTTATTATATTTTTAAAACCTTTTATTTTATTGCTTTTTAAAAATTTTAAAAATCTTACAATTTAGTCTTTAAAAATATTTTTACTCAAAAGTAAAATATTTTAGAGCTTACAATATAGTTAAAAACACAAGAATATATAAAAAGATTTACTATAAAATATTATACACATGTGAGTTTTTGAATTTTTAAAATTTTCAATTTTGTATTCTTAAATCTTTTCTCTCTTTAAACTTTTGAAGTCTTTCTCTTTTAATTTAGTTAAATTAATTATTTTATTACTATCCAAATATAAATTTATACGATACTAAGGTCAATAAAACTATCCTTCATTTTTAACTATACTACCTGAAGCTCAACTATATTACTTGAAGCTCTTATTGTTATTGCTTCGTTTAATTAACAATTTAACACATGGTAGTTAATAAACCTCTCATACCCTACCACTACAATTAAAATTCATTAATTTGTGCCCGCAAAAGATCAGTCAACATCAATCATAATAAAAAAATGCATTCAAAATCTTCTGGAATATGATAATGCTAGATTTAGTCGTCATAATCACACGTGGGAAAAAATAAAGAAAAGAAAAAAGAAAACTTGTTTGGCTAGCACTTACATAAGATGACAAATATTAGGAAGACATTTTAATGACATTTTATTGAAATTTATATAGACAATTCATTTTAAAAGAAGAATATAGATCGAATATAATAAATATATTCCCATTATTTAATATATATTATTCAACATACGGAGCAATGTTTGTCCGTATTCAAAGGTATAGCTATCTCATTTTATGGATTAGATACAGGTAATGTTTAATAAGATATTAATTGAATAGATTTTAATAAATTTACATAGCAAGGGAATGGTTGAATAAACTAGAGAAAATAATCAAAGGTTTCCTCCATGCCCGAGCGGCGGCATGCAGTCAAAGATTGTATTAATGTAATGTAAGATAAATAAACGTTGGTTTCCATAGATTTTTGTAAAATATACACTGCAATCGTTTTTTATTATAATTGTTTATTATTATTTTGACAAAGACTTGGGTGCATCGGGTGCATCATTATCCATGAATCGATCACACCACTGTAATTTATGGCGAACTCGAAATTATAGAAATGAGATTAATTTGTTTATTTATAAAATTTATAAAAATAGATCTAACTCTTTCACATCAAGCCCACCATAAACAGGCTTAAATTAATTAAATACACGACGGTGCATTCGCATCTAAAATGTTCTTTTACTATTTTTCATGACTTGATTTCCTTGCAATAACAATTATCCATCTATTAATTATTGTCAGAGTAAAACTCTTGTTCGGTAATAGAAACTATACAGTTCTTTCTTTAAAATGAAGAAGTTACAGAGAATGGCATCAATACTGAATACATAGGCAGATACATGGTTTCCAGGTTAAAATATATTCTATATAGTTTCTACATGCTCAATAGAGGATCGAATTTGTAATAGTATAAATATTTTTTTAATCCTTTTGTATTCCGATCTGGGAATGTCTATGAAATCAGAAGGAGTTTGAGTGTGTAGAGTGTGTTTTAATTACAAAATAACCCAAGTTTAAATAACGTATAAAAAAAAAAAGAAGAAAGAAAGAAAAAAACAACTCCTCGTAAATGCGTTATTTTGTTGATTCATTATCTTCGGGACATGGGATTAATTCATTTAAATCTTATTCTTCATGTTAAAAAATTTTATTTTCATTAAATTAATGTAATTATTTTATATTAATATTTAATATTATAATAATTATAGTTTAAAAATAACGCGACATTATAGTTGAATTATGTGATAAATAACTATAAAATGATAAATATTTGATGTTTAAGAAATTAATGTAATCTCATTTGTTATATTATTTAAAACTAAAATTTAAAATATATAATATTGTTAATAATAATATTAAAAATGCAAAATTTTTATATAAATTAAAGTAATAGTTAATGTTATATAATTATATTATTATTACATAATTTTTATTAATTATTGTATATAAATAAGTTTGTGTACCAAACACTCTTGTCAGAAGAGGAAGAATTTTAACCGGCCATGGAGTTATCGTGTTTCCAAGTCCAACCAAGCCACAAACTGACTGTCGGTGGAGGATCTGCCGGTGTCATGAGATCGATCACAGCCCTCCACTTGTCATCTTTTTATTGGTAAAGGGTATTTTGTGAGCACGTATGCTGGAATTGGACCCACGAATTAACTAAACGAAATCAGCATACGCCCTGCACTTCCTAACATATTACCCTCTTAATTTTGGCTAAACTACTAAAACACCATTCAAATATGGTCCCATTGTTGACCTTCATCAATTAAAATCAACGGTCTTTATTAAAATTTAAAGTCAACTATCTTTAATCATTCCCAAACGTAGCAGAAAATACTGAAATTTTTGCATTATACAACTATAAATAACGGAATTAATAAAAGCAAAGCATCAAGTTCCTTAATTTTCTCTTTATTCATTTGTAAACATAAAATACTGTAATTTTCTCCATTATACAACTATAAAATTAATGGAATAAATAACAATTTCTCTATCAAAGTTTAAACAACTATAAATTAATGGAAGAAATTCTTTTTCTATTTCTCTATTGAAACTTCCAAATATTGTTTGTTATTAATTATTAGTATCCAATAATCTCTAACATGATTCCTATAAAAATATATTTAAGTATAATTTTTTGTTACAACAATATTAATTAGCATTATATCTAAAAAAATTGTGCATTTGAGTCACTCAGTTCTAACTGATTTTCTAATGTAATAGTTACATATTTTTATATCGTAATCAAAATTTTATATAATAGTGTGATTAGAAGCCTATTTAATAAAAATGCATATATTCTTCTTTTATTTAAAGTAATAAGAAAATTTAGAAACTCAAATACTATTAATTTTAACTAATTGTACTATGAAAAATTATTTATATAAATTTTAGAATACAAACTGTAATGGCCACATTATCAAAAATATTTAATTATATTATTTTTAAAAATTTATTTAATTAATAATATCATAACATATTAATTTATATAAAAAAATTTTATTTTCTTGATAGGATTATTTCATGAATATAAATACCGCTAAAGTATGATTTTAGACCAAGTCATGAATATTTATCTATTTATTTTTTCATTTATATAAATAATATAATAAATTCAAACAAGAAATTAGTTTAATAACATAACAAAAACAGAAGTATCCCACTCGATGTAAAAGCGAAAATATATATTTAGGACAAAAAATTTTCATACATAATTTCTTGAAAATAATAAAAATATTATTTTCAAATCCTTGTATAAACTCAATCATGCAAATTAATATTGTGAAGTAATATTAGTGTCAAATATTCTATATTTTTATGGTGGTAAAATTTTTTTAAAGAAATGAAAAAAATATATATATAGCAATAATATAATTATATTATATAAATTGTTATATTGATTTATGTAAGAAATTTATACAAAAAGTTTGTATATCTAATATTGCAATATTTTTATCTATTTGTTTTTTTTTTAATTCTAGTTTTATCATATTTATTTATTTAACTAATGTGCAATGGTCAACAAAATGATTGTTGATTATCGTATAAATTATGCAAGGCACACTAATGTAATACTATTATAGGGTAGGTGAAACTCCTTTTATTTATTTTTTCATTTAAATTTGAACAAAAATTTTCAATCATTAAATTTTTTTTACTCAAATTTGGACACAAATTTTTAATAATTAAATTCTTTTTACTTAAGTTTGATACAAATTTTTATCGATTAATTTATACAAGGTAAATAAAATTGTCAAGTTATCAACATCAAATACAACTTTTTGAATTTAGATCTGAATCATTAAATTATACGTAGATTTGATTCAAGGAGCCTAGCTAATACTACAATAATTGTGTAATATACAATATTATTTATTTTTTATTAATTAAATTAATTTTATAATTTTAGTCTATCAATTTTATCATATAATATTAATTTATAGAAAAATATTTAAATAATTTTTTTTATTTATATCCCTAATACAAATGCCATTAAAGTATGGTTTTTGATCAAGACGTGAATATTTATATACCTATATAAATAAATATGATAATTTCATATTATACATGCAAAAATAAAATTAATAAAAGAACATACACACATATGAATTTAATTATATACTCATTGTAGTTATTATACTTTATCATAACACTTTAATACTAAAATTTATCAAATATTTATACTCTACTTTTAAAAATTACAATATTTTCAACAACACAATATATTAAATACTTAACTACTTTTGTAATGACTGATTATTTCATAGCTATAAGAACAGCAACAAAAATTCCAAAAACGGCTCTATTCAATATACAATATACAATATTAAGAAAAATATAGATTTTTCTATACCCATTTTCTTTGAAATAATAAAATAGAAAATATGGATAAAAATTAAGCTATTATATACAAATTAATATCAAAATTATTTATTATCATATATCTTACAATTTTAGATTGACAAGAAAATTTTTTAAAAATAATTATAAAATAATAATATAATTATATTATATTTAACTGTAAAGTACCAAAAAAATTGTGGAAAATGTTTCGATATCTGCTGTCAGGATATTTTCTTTTATTTACTTTTATTTCTACTAGTTTTGATTGATTTAATTTCTCTGACTAATTTGTAGTGGTCTACAAATTGGTTGGTCAATGATTATTGATCATCATGAGGGCAAAGGAGTAGATATTATTTGTGCAAGAAAAAGATTCCAGAATAAAATCTGTCTTGATGATGATTATTATTATTAATTTTTATTTTATTTTATTGTAAATATGATGATCTGCAATGCAAAAAGATGAAAAGATTTGGTCTCTCGTGGAGGATATTCTAAACTTGTAATCTGGTATTTCGTGTTCTACACATTTTTTACTTTTAGTGCTTTTGATTTCAGATCAACAGCTGCTCGACCATGTGGTCTCTTTCAACGGATGCTTTACTCAATCGCTTAAACATTCAACAACAATAACAAATGCTTAAATCCTATATATCCTCTCTTCATTTTTTTTTTTTTTAATGACGAGATAACTGTAGCAACCGGTCGTATACGGGTCAGTCACTCATTTTTTTGAAATATGTGTTCGCAGATCACACAGTATTTATCCTGAATCAATTAAGATCATATACAAAAATCACACTGCAGTGATATTAAGTACAGAATAAAACCTTAATTATACCAAACTGTTACACCTAAATATACTTTAAAAAATTTAAACTCAAGACTAATACAAATGTCTTCTTAAAATAGAACCGACTACATCCAATAAATGCCCTATATATCCTCTTATTAACTCTAATAACATCAAATTAAATATATATTTTCAAAATAATTTTTACATTTATTATTATATCTAATTAATTGTAATTTTTTTCTTTATATAACTAAATATATAAATAATTTGCTACCCTTAGATTTATATACTTGTAAAAAAACTACTATGTTAAGTGTGCTTAAATTTTTTTACATTTAAATCAGTCAAGCTTTTAATATCTCACGAAGAATGACAATTGAATACTATAATTGAAATGTTCCAACCCATTGATGTTAAGGAAACACATTATCACCTACAATTAGTGATGTGATTTTATTACTAAAAATGCATTGGTTGATAATTAAGACATTGCAATTATTGAATCAAGTCTTAAATTTATTGATTTCTTAATTCTAATTCATAACAGTTTCTTTTAGTAGCACAATGGCTTCGCTTGTAATTTAGACCAAATCCGAGACGTATTCCCTTTGTTCTTCCTTGTACCGTTGTACTCTCTTTTAACTCCCCTCTCACTCAAAAACTCCATGGCCAAAATCTCGCTGCAACTCTCTCTCTCTCTCCTCTATCGACAATGCAAATGACGAAGCTACTCCTCTTCCTCTACCTCTTCCTCTTCTCTGCCACAGTCACTATCTCCAGCGCCCACAACATCACGCGCATACTCGCCAGCCACCCGGTCTTCTCCACCTTCAATCATTACCTCACCGTCACCCACCTTGCTGCGGAGATCAACCGACGAACCACTATCACAGTATGCGCCATTGACAACGCAAGAATGTCAGAACTGCTTGCCAAGCATCCCTCTATCTACACTATCAAGAACATTCTCTCAGTTCACGTTCTTTTGGATTACTTTGGCGCTAAGAAGCTCCATCAGATCACGAACGGCACCGCATTGGCTGCCACAATGTTTCAGGCAACCGGAACCGCCCCTGGATCATCTGGGTTTGTTAACATAACGGACTTGAAAGGCGGGAAAGTGGGCTTTGGCGCAGAAGATAGTGCCGGAATTCTCGACGCTTACTTTGTTAAAGCCATCGAGGAGAAGCCTTACAACATTTCTGTGATTCAGATCAGTAAAGTTTTGTCTTCTGGAGTGGCGGAAGCTCCCGCCCCCGGGCCCAGGGAGCTGAATCTCACTGGAATCATGTCTGCTCATGGATGCAAACAGTTTGCTGATACTCTGTTGGCTAATACTGAGGCTTCCAAGACTTATCAGGTCAGAAGATGAATCAAACTTCTCGTTTCCCAAATACACGAAGAAATCCATGTCAAAGAATGAGTAGAAAAATTGCTCTTATACAAGATTAAAGACGAACTCTTTTTGTTCCTAATTTTAGTCTTTGGAAATGATGACTAGTGTTTTAGCAATTACTGAAAATGTAGAGATCTCGGTTATTTGTGAGAAGAGTGATGGTTATATGAATTATTCTGATAAAAAAATGGGGAAATTCTTGATGCAGGGCAACGCAGAAGGAGGATTGGCAGTGTTTTGTCCACTTGACGATGCCTTCAAGGCATTTCTGCCGAAGTATAAGAATTTGAGTGCAGCAGACAAGACTTCATTTCTTGAATTCTTGGCTGTGCCAGTTTACCAATCTATGGACATGTTGAAATCCAACAATGGTCCGATGAACACATTGGCCACTGATGGAGGAAAGAATTTTGGTTTCACAGTACAAAATGAAGGAGAAGAAGTTACATTAAAGACCAAGGTTAACACAGTA